>VMBQ01006162.1:36090-56912 GCA_007657795.1 Dreissena rostriformis | reverse complement strand
GTCCAACTTGTCTTACACAGGCTAGTCTAACTTGTCTGACACAGGCTAGTCTTTCTTGTCTGACACAGGCTTGTCTAACTTGTCTGACACATGCTTGTCCAACTTGTCTGACACATGCTAGTCTAACTTGTCTGACATAGGCTTGTCTAACTTGTCTGACACAGGCATGTCCAACTTGTCTTACACACGCTAGTCTTACATGTCGGACACAGGCTAGGCCAATTTGTCTGACACAGGCTAGTCAAACTTGTCTGACACGGGCTTGTCTAACTTGTCTGACACAGGCTAGTCTTAATTGTCTGCCACAGGCTAGTCTAACTTGTCTGACACAGGCTAGTCCAACTTGTCTGACACAGGCTAGTCCTACTTGTCTGACACAGGCTAGTCTAACTTGTCTGACACAGGCTAGTCCAACTGTCTGACACAGGCTAGTCTGACTTGTCTGACACAGGCTAGTCCAACTTGTCTGACACAGGCTAGTCTAACTTGTGTAACACAGGCTAGTCTAACTTGTCTAACACAGGCTAGTCAAAGATGTCTGACACAGGCTAGTCCAACTCGTCTAACATAGACTAGTCTTACTTGTCTGACACAGGCTAGTCTTATTTGTCGTTCACAGGCTAGTCTTACTCGTCTGACACAGGCTAGTCAAACTTGTTTGACACAGTTTTATATTTTTGATAACTTGTATCAAGCCTGCGGCCCATGGTATTGGTATGATTGACTAACGCCTCCAAATTGGTTAAACGGTGGAGGAGATACTCCGAACTGAGTAAAATGCGAAACTAGTCAACTCGTACCTAAGTCAATACGTACCTTCGTCAACTCGTACCCGATTTTGTTAGCTCGTACCCGATTTTTGGTCGACAAGTACCTCCACTAGTCAACTCGTACCCGATTTGACAACACGTACCCTCCTTAAACTTATTTACATATATCAAAGACGTGAACTATGTTTTTATATGTTTTTGATATGAATAAAGGTTATAAAAAAATTCTTGGTTTTTTGTGATTTTTTTTTCAAACGTAGACAAGTTCATTATTTTTCACACGTGTATAATTAAAAACGACGTGTCTGTCGTGCCTATAAATGACACGTGCTGTAGTTGTCGGCGTTCTGTTTGATAAAAAGTTGATAATAACACATTATGAAAGCAGGACCGTCGGCGATTTGTTAAACAAATTGTTCATAAAAGAATCGTTTTTCGATATCCTGATATTAGTTTTGGCCAAATCATATTTTATTGTTTTCGAAATTGAACATTAAACATGTAAAAGTATAAAGTTTTAAACAAACCGTCGTTCAAGCCGTGAAATCGTGACCTCACTTTAAGCATTGCATTCCAAGCCGCAAGGTATAAGGGTGAGTTCGCGCGGTCAGTACAGGGATCGTTATATACATGTAATATAGACGGTATCGCGTGAACTAGGTGAACTGGGATTTTATTTAGACCAGATGTTAAATGAAGATATTCGCCGATATAATTATGGTATCTCAATAAAAGATTCTTAATGTGTTTTCAACAAAACCATGATAAATATTATGTTTGATTAATTCAACAAGAATTATTCCACCATATTGACCAATGTATTGAGCATGAGCGAGATGATTCCCGATACTGTTAATAATCGAATCAAATAGCAATGCCCAACAAACCACTAAACAGGTTTGTCCGAAGAGCGCGCGAATAAATATTTAAAATATGTCCAGATACTTCGCGTGTGGCCGGTTGACTAACATGATTTAATTTATACTTCCATTCTTCTTTTTTTTTGTATCTATAGATATATGATCATCAGTATGTAATCATGTAAAATAAACCGCGAAAACTACGCGTAAATATCCCGTTCTGCGTGAAATGCAGCTAAGAACTGCACAGAAAAAGACATATGCTATCTTTGATTTCATTCTTTAAACTCTTTACCTTTCACCAACTCCAACCACAATCAACGCCGTATATTTTTTTTTAAAGATTTTTCTTGTTTTAATTAAGCCTTTATAAATATTTTCCAGCACAATCATTCATTTAAGGAGTCATGTCGCTGATAATTCAAACTTGCATTAAAAAGCATAAATCAATAAAGAGGGTGTGGTTTTGTTTTCAGTTTGATAATGCGCGTTATTATCATTGGACGGTAGAGGGCAATTCAAAAGCTGTTATAGAATTGTTAGGTCAGGCGAATCAGGGACGACACTTTCCGCCTTTATTGTTTTCTTTCGTTTAAAGAAATTCACTTCTTAGCAAAAATCCATTTTGGTGAAAAGTTAAAGCACATGCATTTCATTAAACCCCCTTTTCACAGAGCGATGCTCTCATGCATTTATTTTAATTTATAACGGTAATTATACCCCCATAATGAAGTAAAGGGGTATACTGGAATCATAATGGACGAATGTCTTTCTGACACCAACTTTTCCACGGGCCTTCAACAAAACCAGCAAGCGTGCAACATTTAAACTTGCAAACATTGTTCGTTATTATGCGACGTTATGCATTTGATACTACATGTGCCCTACGTTAAAAATAACACTGTAATGCCCCCTTTTTCAACTTAGACATTCTATAATATCATTCTTCATATTACGACATGCGGCAACGGAAGGAGGGCATTCTTCGGCATTATTGTGACACATTCAAGTTTAATATATTTTATCCCACTTTTACAGCGAATTCGGTTGATTAATGCCCCGATAACACAAAAAGCCCCGTTAAAGCCCCGTTGATTAAATTTCTGCTATAAACCACGACAAAATGACGTCATAATCCAGCGAAATAATTCAGTTAAACTCATTTTGTTTAAATAAAAAGGTTTACTGAATAAAAAGTGGGATTAATAGAATAATAGGTTAGTGTTGATTGTAGATCAGGTCTATCGTGCTCGGCACGAAAACGAAAAAGCACTCGCCTAGGCTCGTGCTTTTTGTTTTCTAAGTCTCGCAGGATAAACCTGATCTATAATCAACATTAACCTATTATTCTACATATTTCATAACTGTAAGTGTTAGATTATTGTTGGCGAGCCTTTAAAAAACGTTCATTATTAAAATCATTTTTGGGTTAAACTAAACGAAAGAATGACTCACACAGAAATATACATGTTGCCATTAATGAACCTGATTTGTATTATTTGTAGTGTTATGCGTCTACAGTGGAAGAAATTGATTACTCTGGGCCTATGTGGCCTCCGAACATATCCGCACGGAAAGCACGCGCATCAGGTTACACTACACTAAATCATTTTGTATCCCTCCGTGGTCCATTCGAAAGTAGTGCCTATTTCTAAAGATTTCCTTTTCTCTTCGGGTTTTAAAGCAATTAAGCGATCGCACCCATGCCTTTTGCAATTATTTCCTGCATCCTATGTGAGTCTGCAACATTTTGGTGCATTTCATTGGGAATTACGTTGAGAGATGAACGTTTGGGGTGCTTTTATTGAAGTACGGGGCTGTTGTTGAAATTTCAATTCCGAAACTCTGTTTTCCGAGGGTGCTTGCCTTTGAGAGAAATTTACTTTCTTAGAAGTTGCGAGACCATATATTTTTGAGCGCATTTTTTGAAAGAGGACAGAATTATCTTTAAAATGATACCGATCTTGCAAAAATTGATATATAGGAAATATAAGAAAAATGCTTTGTAATTTGGCGGTTTTATAATGGGACCCTTTGGGAAATGGATTTTGTGTATTATAACCATCACATGCTTCTCTCCATGTTAATTAGTAGTCAATGAAAACGCCCCTCTGGATCAGTAGACGATTTCTTATTTGTTCCTATCTTACGGAGGATTNTCGTATCGTGCGTCGAGCAAATGTCGCGTGTCGACCTAGGGAATTTTAGGTCGACAGGCGACATTTGCGCGACATTTGCTCGATATAGTGTCGAGTGTCATATTGCATGTCGCGCGTCGTATCGTGCGTCGCTCAAATGTCGAGTGTCGCGCTCGAAGGTCGACACACGACATTCAAGCGACATTCAAGCGACACTCAATATGACAGTCGACAATTCAGTCGACAGTCAAGATTTTCTGCAATACTTTTTTTCAAAAACCCAGCGCGATATGCGACACTCAAATCTTGATTGTCGTTTGATTGTCGCATGTCGACTTCAAATGTCGAGTGTCATATTGAATGTCGCTTGAATGTCGTGCGTCGACCTCGAAGGTCGACACACGACAATCAACATGGCCCTATCAGGATTCCGTAGTTTTCCGAGGGTGCTTGCCTTTGAGCGAAATTAACTTTCTAAGAAGTTGCGAGACCATATATTTTTGAGCGCATTTTTTGAAAGAGGACAGAATTATCTTTAAAATGATACCGATCTTGCAAAATTTGATATATAGGAAATATAAGAAAAATGCTTTGTAATTTGGCGGTTTTATAATGGGACCCTTTGGGAAATGGATTTTGTGTATTATAACCATCACATGCTTCTCTCCATGTTAATTAGTAGTCAATGAAAACGCCCCTCTGGATCAGTAGACGATTTCTTATTTGTTCCTATCTTACGGAGGATTCCGGAGATAGTCGATGTATCACGATTGGGAAAACGCGTTAAAGGAGGAATATCGACTTAATTAATTTCACAGATGATAGCCAACTTATACTAAAACAAAACAAGACATGTTTGCAAACAGTGTAAACGACTATAAAATGAACATGATATTTACCATATCAAGTTTGTTTAAGGTCGCATAACAAAACAGCGACAGTCGCATACACAATATTCACGAAATACCTTCATCTAAGAAGTGTCTCATAAAAATCAGAGACACGTACTGTAAAATCATTTATATTGGTCGGCATGAAGTATCGTGGTTAAAAAGGGACATTTCGTGGACACGTAAATACGTGGATTTCTTATTTTGGAAAAAATGAGGCATTTGAGTTTTTCATTTTCCGATGTGCTTGTGTTAAATTCGTTGATCGCTCAACCCAATAAATCAACGAAAATTAATGCCTCGCGAATAATAATGATTTGACATTATTTACTAGTTTGTATAATGTTAAGCTTCATAACAAAGTCAACACGATACAATATAAATACGTTTATTGTGCATGTATGTCAATGAATGCTTTGATTGATAACGTTGTAACTGTTTATCTGTGTCTCCTCACCCCACCCCACCCCAACCCAAACCCCCTCAGGATATGTGCAATTGAACTTCTATTAAGATACGTGTACGAACTTATGTCATCTGTTTCAAATGAGTTAAGTATACGACGATTACCTGTCCGACATTGGTCCGAATACGAATTCGTAATGCATTCTTGAGATAGGTGTGACATATTCGTTGCCGAATCGTAGCCATGCCGTGTATTATCACATAATCAAATAACAATACATCCGAATTAATACGAATCAGTTACGATGCTGAAGAATAGAGTTCAAATATGTAATGACTTCATTACGCTTTATGCGTGAGTTCGTTGTCAATATTTCAAACAAACAAAATCCAGACGGCCCAAGAATGTAATCATTTTCGACTTTGAAATATACGAATCAGTTAAGAACTTGACGAACTGGGCCCGTATTCACCAAACAATTCTTAGACGTAAGTCTTAGAATAACGAATATTGTTTAAATTGGAATATTCATGAATAGCTTTAATTTGAAGTAAAACTTGGTATTAACAACCTCTACATACATCATTCTTCATGTAGAACATTTTCATAATGAAATTATTACAAGTGCTAGCCTGTATATGTTACAACACCGCATGTATTGATCTTGGTTCTAAGTATACAAATGTATTCATTTTTTCCTAAGTCTAGCAATTGGTTGGTGAATACGGTCCCTGGTTACGATTCAGCAACGAATCCATGTATTTGTCTTTTTGGCGATTCTTGAATGCATGTTGTCTATGGAGTGGGGGAATATGCATGTTTATGGAGTCGTGAGGGTCCTTATCCACTTGCAGTTGTCGGGCGGGGAAACACGCGCGTCGTCGTCGGCGGTTCGCTATCGTCATGGTAATCTGCCACGCCGACGTGCCGAAGAAGAACCGCGAAGAAAATCCCTATAATCATCATGATAGCGACAAGGAACACGAAGAACAAGACGCTATCGAGTTGATTCAGAAACATTTTCCACGTGTAGACAAGTCTGTCCTGCGGGGGCATTCCACCATTTTCGATTGGCGCGACCTGATTGCGATTCTTTAGCGTTTTCAGACATTGGATCGGACATCGCTTGTGGCCGATAGAAAACGCTATCCTGGCCTGGATGACCGTGTAGACCACGGACAGGACGCTGAGGCAGAGGAGGGTTTCGATGAGGACGACGAACACCGACGTCTGAGCGGAATTGTTGGGCAGAGTGTCGGTGATGATCGTGATGAAGACGCCGTACGACAGGAATATCGTTATAGAAAAGGACCCTTTCTCGCCCGATTCCACGGGAACAAGGAACACCGAAATGTTCAGGAAGGCTAGCGCCATGAGTGGAGCGATCAGCGTTAGCAGCGCAAAGTTTGCGCGACGCTGCAATCGGAATTCTATGTCTACGTAGTAGTTGTTGTTTCGCACCACCCGTTGCCTGGAAACGCTGGTTACGATCCACGCGGCGTTCTCGGTGTATTCGCTCATGTCTACGGTGAGGTAGTGGTCAAACGTCACGGTTTTCGTGCTTTCGTCCGCCACATAGAACGTGAACACGCACGTCTGCACGTCGAACGGAAAGTTACTGATGTCCACGTTGCAGACGACTCTGTAAGTATTGAACGGATTTTATTTTAAGTTGCTATAACCATGATAAGGCGTTTTCAATACGACATATTATTAAGCGGCTTCTCATTGAGGAAATGTATTATTGTATTATTTTATCAATGTGAAGGGAGATCAATAATAATTGTCATACGCGCGAATGAAAATATGCAAATTGTGATCCCTATCAATAAACGGATAATACCTGAGTATGTAAACATAAGATAAATGAAATGTAAAATATTGTATCTCAATGATAGTTTTCTTCGTGAATTGGAATGAAGATAGACGTTTAATATTTCAGAGCTATATATAAAAATAATGGACCGCATATGTCAAACGTAGGCCATGTGATTCGATCTCTAGAAATCGTTATATTTATATAAGACCGTTAACTTCATCAAAAATTCTACACAACAAACTATGTGTTTATTATTGTCATCTATATGGAAATGCTATTGTACAGCGCCAACAAACAATCCCATTGTGACCCAATATGGTCTATATAATTTGGCAAATATACTAATTGTGTGTAGTTATTTGGCCTACATTGAAATAACCCAGTAACCCCTCATGGGTTTCCGACAATATGCATGGGTCGATTCCAGCATGCAATCCCGTTTAGGCATAACTGGGCTTTACCCGGGTTAATATACCATATAACCCATGTGCGTGTTCAAGCCGTTCTGAGTCTGTCTTGGGTTCAATGCATGTAACTCCATATAATCCCTAGTTATAATAATAATAATTAATGATGATAATTATAATGATCATAATTATAATAATAATAATTATAAATATAATAATAATAATAACAATAAGAAGAAAAAGAAGAACAAGAAGAACAAGAAGAAAAAGAAGAACAAGAAGCACAAGAAGAACAAGAAGAACAAGAAGAACAAGAAGAATTGGGTATTTAACTAACGTGTATATGCCTTCCGGTACCCATTGTACGTTGCCGTTCCAGTTGACGACCAACATGTCCGTCTCACTGTTGCCTATCTCCCCCTGACCGTCAGTGGCCTGAAATGATTTGAGTCGCGTTCTGAGAAAACTGGGCATAATGCATGTGCGTACAGTGTCGTCCCAGATTAGCCTGTGAAGTCCGCACAGGCCAATCAGGGCCGACAATTTCCGCCTAAACTGGATTTTCGCTAAGAAGAGACATCGTTTATACTAAACATTCCATAAAAGCGGAAATTGTCGTCCCTGATTAGCCTGTGCGAACTGCACAGGCTAATCTAGGATGACAATTTACGCACATGCATTTTGTCCAGTTTTCTCAGAACGCGACACATTTAATCAAGTACTATTACATAATAAAAAAACTGTGTCAGTTTGATATAAAATCAAGGCGACCATTAACCACACTAAAAGCCTAATCGGTCTGAACGATTGGGGATTTTTACCATTTTTGGACATTATCCTTAGTTACTTAACGTGTACAAGTATATCGATATTGTTAACGTTACAATTGTTCTGCTATTCTTTGTTTTCTTTTTACTTTTTAAATTCATTCGAGCGTATGACTATGTGAAAAGCATACTGTTACCAATAATTAAACGGCAGTTTAACAAGTAATTATCATAATCAAAGCGCTCACTTCGAGAAGAAATGAAATACATCACAATCAAGGAAAACAGAATGTACACTTGTTTTTAAAGAGAAGAATCATGTTATCTTAAAAAGCTAACTTTCTGGATTCTTTGCGTGTGTCACGGTGTGTGTATTTCGAAGTTTATGAGGACCTTCCACTCCTGGGGCTGGGTTATGTGTGGACCCGAATTGTGGACACGGAGTGTGACCCAGCACTCATACCTATTAAACTTACTACACTAACGAAAGTTTATACGAACTTTGAGTTATACCAGCTGTTTTGTTGTTACTAAAAGATTTAAGATTTGGTGTGGTCTTGTGTTTTGGAGTGGGAGTGGGAGTAACTGTAGGAAACCCCACCTGTCCGATATGGTGACCACCAACCAAACGTACATGCTACCGGGAAAGGGGTTTGAGCCTCTGTGAGGAGCGCGCGTACCAACTTATGCGCTTACCTATGGCGTAACATTTGTGTCAAAAGTCAACACGACCTTCTAGGTAAAAAGAAAAATGTACGTCAACGTTCATAGTGTAAGTCGACATAATTTTTTTGTACTTCGACGTACAAAATTGTTCTTCGACGTACAATTTTTACCGACCCTTGAGTGTTAGCCAATCAGAAGACGCATTGTAAAAATGGCGGTCTCAATACTATTATTCGGTTCTGGAAAAAACAACTGTTTGCCAACAATTATAGTCCAATAAACTAATGTCAGTCAAAGAGAACATGAGGAATTATTCTTAATATCGGGTTCCTTCACTTATCGGTAATGTCATGGTGGTTTTTAATTGAAATAATGCTCTATTTTACGAAATTCTCATTCGTCCAAAAATTCCCTATCTGAAATAGACGAGTGTTTTGATTGGCTGTTCAGAAAATTTGTACGTCGACGTACAAGCATGTACGTCGAAGTACAAATTGTACTTTGACGTACAAATATATACGTCGAAGTGTATTTCATATTTGTACGTCGAAGTAAATTTTTCTTTTTACCTAGTAGGTCATGTTGACTTTTGACCCAAATGGTACGCCATACTAACCGGATACCTTTGCCAGCCAACCAAAAAGCAGTTTATATGGGACCCATGTGGGGCCAATATGGACACCAATCGGGGTTCTATCTGGGGTGCCCAGATGAAAATCATATATAACGTTCAACTGTGTTCACGTGGATCCCATCTGGGCTTCACCAGATGAATTTAATGTGGTACCCATGTGGGTACCATATGAGCAGTACATGTGCTCAATGTGGGACCTGCATTGGCAGTCAAAATCTATTCGATTTGGATTTGATATCTGCATAAGGTTTGTAAAATGCACGCGCATTTATTAACCAATTTATGCCTAGCGTCTAGAAAAAAGGCCTTGGCAAACAGCGTAGACCCAGATGAGACGCCGCATTATGCGGCGTCTCATCAGGGTCTGCACTGTTTGCTTACAGGAATTTCGGTGAAAAATATTCTAAAAATAGAAATAAATATACCGGACATCCCTTATTTTGGAAATAAATTGATCCAATTTAGAAGGATGGGAGAGTCCACTAGGCCTAAATGGGTTAATATTTCCTTTTTTTGCTAGACCTGTAGTGGCTAAGTAAATTAAGTATGATACAACGATACATAATTCTTTTGAAAAACAAAGATTTAAATTTTTACAATTACGTTTTAAAACATTATAAGAACTACATATCCATGCACGTGACTTGCAAACATCATTAAAGCAAACATGGGAACTGTCAACATCATGCAATTAGCACAACGTAGCAATATCTCGTGACCGTACGTTAAGGTTGTCTAATTATAACAAATAAAGATAATTATTGATTTTTATCTAGCGGTTTGGCAGAGTTAAATTATTTGTATGACACAAAAAAATGTTGTTTTAAATATATCTAAGGGTCAATAAATCACCGATGTACTGAATAAAAATCGTATGCACCACATCTGCATTAAAAATAAATTTCAACTTTGAGCTTAAAAGTCAACCAGCATCTCTTTATACAATTCTGAAATTATTTTGCAAAAGAAATTACTTTGGCAAAACGGGGTATATTATTAAGCAAAGTTGTTTCTTCAATTGGGAAAAGATCTACAGTAGTAAAGAGCTTTTTAAAACCACAATTACTATAGTTCACAAAAGTGTTTTTATAAATATGCAGAGTACCGTTAAAAAGTTAAACATAAAATACAAATGTTACGCACAATTTCGACCTCCCATTCCGATAGATTCTACTCAGCTTACCTTTTTCATTTTAAATTTGCAACAAATATTTTTTTTAAGTTTGACCCATTCCCCAATTAAACAGAAAGAACGCTTTTTTAAGAAGCCACAATTCAGTTTTATATGTCTTAACATGTGAACATTAAATATATATTAAGAAGTTCAACAGACAAAATATACCATTTATTATATATAAAAAACACACTATATTGATAACGTTGCAATAACTTTTATGTTATATACAACAGATTTATGCGAAAATACATGATAACGGAGATGTGCGCTCCTGGCCTGTTCCGTCCAAGATTCAGAATGGTATGTTCTTGTTGAGTCGTGGGTTCTTCTTGAGTCGTGGGTATAGAGATCGCGTGAAATCAAGTGATAGAACGTTTGAACATGATGCAGATCGTTACGAAAAACAAGTTTTGACACAGTCACCAGCGTTTTGCTGATCAAAAATGCGACAAATTCATCATAACTTGTTACGTTCTTGTCAAATATTTCCTCTTTATGTATTGTTCATGAAGTGTTTCTAAGTATCACAAAATCGTTTATTTCTGAGTATTAAACATGCTACGTCGTATCCCCTGCAATGTCGGTTTTAAGGCTATTTATAGCATCCAAATCTTGAAATTGGGACAACCAATCAGAATACACGGCTCAAGAAGAACCTTTAATTTCAAGATGGCGGTTTGACACTATCAACACAATCGATTATTTTAATGTTAACAGACTATACACATTTGAAAAAACAACAAATATAAAGACCAAATGTTTATAATTATGTTTATAATGATTGATAGTCATATATTAAAGAATTATTTGTGACGTTACATCTTTATAAAAATTACCCACGACTCAACACGAATACATATGAATAGCATGTATAGCATAATGTAAAGCATAATGTAAAGCATTATTGCATGCGTCATTACAAGCTAATGCCACCAGTAACACGTTATGAAATAAGACCGTGTTAGAATCAAATAATATTGATTCTTCAAAATGATTAATATATAAACGTTTTACAATATGCCTTCGTGTAATTTAATGATTCATAAAATAGAGGCACATACACTGGCAAGTAAGAAACACGAATTTACAAAAAAAAGTAGCGCATGCGTTTGTTTTGAAGTTGTTCGGCGTTGCGGTCTGTATCAATGAATGTATTAATAAATGGATGGATTGATGGATGAGTGAGTGAATGGGTGAGCGAGTGAACGAACTAACGGACGGACGAATGAATGAATCAATTAATGAATACATGAATGAATGAAACAATGAATGAATGCATGAATAAATGAATGAATGAATAAATCAATACATGAATGAATGAACGAACGAACGAATGAATGAATTAATGAATGAATTAATTAATTAATTAATGAATGCAAGTCCTTTGAATGCTTTTATGTCAGTGCACTACAACGCTCCCCCCCCCCCAATGAGTCACCAGGCCTTTTCCTGTCGTATCTACGGGTCTGGACCCATTCCCAAACCGAATTAATTATTTTTTTAGAAATAAGTGTCTGATGATTATTATATAAATGTTATTTCAATAACATCTAACAAACAAATTATATAACTATAATTTGTATGATGTTGTTCTTCTTATTCGAATTATTATAAAGTGTTATATTAATTTGTTTTTTCCAAAATCAGTGGACTTTTCTCGCGCAAAAAAAATCCAATCCCGAAATAGATTTTTTTCCCGAAATGACCAGGAAAAAAGCCTGATGGCCACATTGGTGTCCCCAAAGGATCTTGAGTCAGTATTTATAAGTTGTTAAGTGTTGCTTTTTGTTTTTTTTTGTAATAATAAAGATATACGCATACCCAAAGCACGGTCTTGTTCTTCCAAATTTTAGCATTTTTTATCGATTCCACTTTTAATATGCAGATAACCATATCCTTCATACTCACGGTTTTTGGCAAATAATATTATTTGCCCTAAGAAATGTAAGACATGTATTTGTATGAGACGTAGGATTGTTTTTTTAATGATTTTGCTGAAATTCAGAGCTGTGCAATACTCACCTTATGAATGATAACGTTCGGTTTCCACAAGGCAGTTGTGGGGACTTTCACCGTGCTGATGTAGTTCCAGTCCCTTGGCTGCCAGACCATCGTCTCGTCGATCCAGCGCACCCGGAAGTACCCAAGGACCGCGAACGTCTGCTCCGAGGTGTCAAACTCAATGATGCTGATGGGAACGAATTTCGTGTTCACGTAGATCGGTTTGGACTGGTTCTGAATGGGCCGCACCCTCACGTCGTAGTCTTCCAGGAGATTGTTGTAGAGGGCTTTAGCGACGTCACGGTCGGAAAACAGAGCGGTATCGGCTGAAGCGGGATAAAGCCTGGCTTTGCTCGGTGTGGTAGATTGACTCTCCTGAGTTTCTGGGTACCCGGGGGGGACATCTTCAGCGGGTGTTGATTCTGCGCTCGGAAAATTATTCGTATAATCGTAGTCATTGGGAATCGCCTTCGTTGAGACGGTACCACCTGTACCACCGCCACCATCTCCTAATGTATAATCGTAGTCAGTGGGAATCGACTTTATTACGGCTGTACTATCCGTTTTTGCATAATCGTAGTCCCTGGGGGCCATGTACGTTTTTGCATAATCGTAGTCCCTGGGGGCCATGTACATTTTTGCATAATCGTAGTCCCTGGGGGCCATGTACGCGATTGGATAAACGTAGTCAGTGGGGATCTTTGCCGCTACGATTGGAGTTTGATAATCGTAGTCGTAGGCAATCCTCAACGTTGAGATGCTACCATCAGCTTTACCACCGCCACCCGTTCCGCCGCCACCGCCCGCTTTTTGCATGGTGATTCCACCGCTCAAAACAAGTAGTACCATTACACACAGCAAGACAAAACGTATGCATATTTGTAATTTCATATTATCACTTTACACACGCGCCCTTTTAAACGGTTTTAGTTTTATTTTTTTGTATTTGTACCATATGTATTGAATGTACTTAGTTGTTTTACATGTAGACTAGTATAGTCAATAGCTTTCGAAATCCTCTGAATAAGTGTTCATAAAAATAAACAAGCGTATATATTCTCATTCAGAGGTCTAATTCGTTATTTGGTTACATGGCCTTATTTATTCCCCCAATTACAGCGGGAGGCATGGTTAATACAATCGCACAGTCTCGGCCCTTTCCGTCAAACATCGGATCGATTATTGATAATCTGCGAGGGGTACCGAATGATGGTAAATAGTGGACATAAACATGATAGTTTGCACAAAACCATTGTATTAGTTTTGCCATTAATTAGCACATTAGTTTGAAATGACTTGATGAATTGATATGTGTGTAACTATGTGTGCGTTCGGTCCACGACGTTAGTGGTATATTTTCTTAGTGACCAACGTTTGTTTGACTCCTTTTGACTATTAAAATTAATAATTAATATTTATTTTAATTTTATAAAACTAAAATGTGTATTCATATGGCTCGTTTAATTGAGGATATGTGTTGTTTCCCATGCGATAACGATGTTATATTTACACTGGGCATGTANATAATATCTACATGTTGCTAATTTCATAGGTTATTAATCATTTTTATGCAATTAGAGATTTTTCAGTTTTAATGAAAAAGTACATGTTATATAATGGTGAATAAAATCAAAACAAAGCCGGTGACCCTATGTTTTAATTTCATTTTTCATATTGTATTTGTATGTAGTACTTGAATATAAATTTTGAGCAAAAGTTATTAGATGGAAAAAAAATTAGCAAAACTGCAGCAACACCCCTTAAATCGCCACAAAAATAGTTTCGGTAGGTCGACTTTTGTTTTCGTTATTTCTTTACGATTTGAACTTTATGAAGAACGTGCAGTTATTAATAGAAATCTTCCAAAGCTCTATTCAACAATTTATTTGGGTATTAATTTAAAATTATAATGTAAAAATTATCGCAAACTTAAAAGTTTACCAGTGAACATGATCTAATGTTGCAAAAACTAGCATTGTCCGGTTCCGGTTAACATGACGTTCACAAAATAATTCATTTAGACAATTCTTTATTAAACAGCATATAAGCCCAGTTTTTGTCAATGAAGGGTGTTGTGAGTAGATATAATATATATTATAGCTAATCGGGATGACAATTTACGCTCAAGCATATTGCCGAGTTTTCTCAGAAACACGCCACATATGTCGTCGAGCTTTCCGCAAGCGGACTCGACAAAAAATGGTTCTGTTTTTCAAATGTGGAGTTTAAAGAATGTAGACGCCAAACTATTCCCAAACATAAAACTGTATTCAAGTAACAGTATACTACAAAACATGAAACAAGAAACACTATGGTCATGAATCACTAAAATAAATATCACAGGCTTGACTAGAACTTGTCGATTGCTTACCCCCGTGTAACACATGTGTCGTGTTCTGAGAAAACTGGGCATAATGCTTGTGCGTAAATTGTCATCCCAGATTAGCCTGTGCAGTTCGCACAGGCTAATCAGGGATGACAATTTCCGCTTTTATGGAATTTTTCGTTTGAAAGATGTCTCTTCATAGCGAAAATCCAGTTTAGGCGGAAAGTGTCGTCCCGGATTAGCCTGTGCGGACTGCACAGGCTAATATGGGATGACAATTTACGCACAAGTTTATGCCCAGTTTTCTCGGAACACGACACACGTAAGAAATAGTTCACACTAAAATTTGGTTTAAGTCAACATAAATGGTATCTATGGTAAATCTATGGTAAATGCCCAATGTTATCTGAAGGTCAAGGTCAAATATTTATCTATAACACATAAGTGGTTATCTTAAGAGATATCCATGTATAACTATGAGCCAAGAAGATCAAGGAATGCTAAAGTTATGTTATGGACGATTTTAATAGTATTTATGTAGGTGTAAATATAAGTCATAACAGTGAAAGAAATATTTTATTTTGGTATATTTAAATAATAATCACATTAAATTTATTATTTAAGATCGTGGTCATTTGCAAGACAAAGCAATATATTGATAGTAAAAAACCATAGTTTAATTAGTAAATTAGTCAAGAATTGGTAAATACGTTTGCCTTCAACTAAAATGGTCAAAATCTAGCAATTCCGTTGAATTTAATATATTTTTTGATAAAGACCAAACATAAATAGATCAAAAGGAAGTTCTTACCGCTATGATGTTAATGTGTGAATATGAGCCACATGGAAATGTAACATAGGCGTATATAAAACAAATAAGACTCGCTTTGTGAAAAGAGGTTTATCCCACTTTAACAGCGAATTCGGTTGATTAAAACACCGTTGATAAAATTTCTGCTGTAAACCACGGAACGAAATGAAGTATTTTTTTCGACGAAAGAACGTCATAAATCCAGCGAAATTATCCAGTTTAACCTGATCTATAATCAACACTAACCTATTATTCTCTATTTAATGCATGTGCGTAAAGTATCGTCCCAGATAAGCCTGTGCAGTCCACACAGGCTAATCAGGCATGACACTTTCCGCCTGAACTAGATTTTTGCTAAAAAGAGACTTTCTTTAAACGAAAACTATTATAAAGGCGGAAAGTGAAGTCCCTGATTAGCCTGTGCGGACTGAACAGGCTAATCTGGGACAAAACTTTACGCACCTGCATTAAACCCCTTTTTCACAGAGCGAGGCTCAAATATTTGTCAGTTCATGTTAGAATTAATTTATCCTGTAATCGTCTTTGTTAATCTGCTTGCTGCTGTGATGCACGACTAATACACTTCTCGTGCTTACGCATTCGCGGTTATCACGTAAAAAGGCTATTCACTTGTAAAGTTAAATTAGATTGTTTGATATTTTAACATTCGTTTTTACAGTAAGTATTCTTTATTATGTTCAGATAAGATAATTAATATATTTAGTAAATGAAAACAACAACAACAAGAAGGGGTTTTAAAAACGACCCACACAGTAAAACATACAATGACAATATCAACAATGACTTTTCAAACATTGTGTAAAAGACGTGTTATTTCTTTTATAATGCGCATATTGATTACTCACTTTCGTGATTGTTCTAAACTATGCAATGCTCCAGTTACTTCCTTACAAAAAGTGGCGTAGGCTTTAAACGATTTAAGGTAAAATCTGATAACATTTCTTTCAAATATAAATAAGCACGTGTACGATTCAATAGATAGTTATTCAGAAAATATAATAGTAAACGTTATTAATAAACTCGATTACGATTATATAGTGAAATTACTGATTAAAATGTGTTAATTGAATTAAACATTACTATGCAGTCGAACAGACAAACATGACTTCGATTTTAGATTTCAGAAAATAATATTTTAAACTTTCTTAATAAACTCGATTACGATTGTATAGTGAAATTACGGATTAAAATGTGTTCATTGAAGTAAACACTTCTCATTCAGTCGAACAGACGATCATGACTTCGATTTTAGATTTCAGAAAATATTATATTAAACTTAATTAATAAACTCGATAACGATTATATAGTGAACTTACGGATTAAAATGTGTTAATTGACAGTAAACACTACTCATTCAGTCGAACAGACAAACATGACTTCGATTTTAGACAAGTCAATCGAGATGCTAACTGGGCGAACCAGCAAAGCAGGTAAGCGACAAAAGGAACACGATAAAAAGGCACGAGACAAAATCCCGCGTGAGCTCAACGTGACACCGCAATCAGCCGACATCACCGCCGTCGGCGAGATAACGGCGTACACGCCCTACAACAAGTGCGAAGAGCATGACGGCGAACCGGAAGAGCTTTACTGCGTCCAGCACAGCACCATGGTCTGCGTCGTCTGCCGGCGGATGTACCACCCTAAGTAAGTAGTTTTAGCGGTGGTGGCTCTGGTTAGTTTAAACGTATGTATTTTAGCTCGATTGCATTGAAAGCCTTAGGCTTATTGAAACGGTCTCGAGTCCATTTCATGGGACTAGAAGCAGTATTTGGTGTCTTTGGTGGAGATCTAAAGAACGCTCCCACATTAGGGATCGAACACGTTACCTCCCGATCGCTAGGTGGAAACCATATCCACTGCGCCACGGCGACCTTTCTGGTTAGTGCAGTGGTATTGACAGATGACATACACAAGTATTGGTAGGAAAGGTTGTGGTGGTGGTAGTTGTCGTATAGGAGTTGGAACTGGCTGTAGTCGCCTGTAGTAGTAGTCGTTATAAGTGGTAGCCTCTCGCAGTGTACTAGAGTTGTAATTTTAGTAATTGTTGTTGTTGTTGATGTTGTTGTCGTTTTAGTGTTGCAAACAACGCGTTCTTGTTGCTGTCGCGTCGGTAGTTGAAGAGTTGTTTCGTTACTAAAATGATGATGAGGTTGTCAGTATTATCTTTAGTTGTGCTACTTTAAGTTGTGATAGTATTTAAAGTGCGACAACAGAAGCTGGGTGTGCGTCAGGTGCAGAGTTTTAAATCACAAACTAATATTGTACATTTGAGTGGACTTTAGAATGATTGAACTGATTCTTATTTATTTTCATACTTATTTAAACTAAGCAGACAACAATTGTTGGCACTTGTTGGTCGTCAGATCAAATAGCCCGCTTAGTATTTAACAGTGATCATTAGCGAGATTTAGATAAATACAGCCTCAGTTTTGATAGCATTTGTGTTCCAGGTGTAAAGAGATACTACGCGTGGACGAAGCGTGTGTACACTTTTGTAAGGGGGAGGCGCCGAACAAATGCAGGGAGCAGGTCCGGGAGTTAATGGGGAAATGCCACGCGGTTGCTCGGGAACGAGAGTGGGATTTGACCGACCTTGATCGAAAAAAGGCCGACATCATAAACAGTCTTCTTCACGAGAAACAAACCATCATCGATAAACTGGAGAAGCTTGTCGAGAACGCTAAAGCCGATTTGGAACGCCTGTATACAGTGGAACGGACAGAGATGAAAAATCACTTACTATCGTTAAAACAGATGTCAGCGTCACTGGACGAGAGGCTTAAAGCTGTGGAATCAAAGAAAGCGGCTGATCTGGATCTAGAAACGTTCGTTGCGGTACAAAACGCAAGGGACAAGCATAAGAAGATGACGTCAGCTCTAGCGCACATTCACGATGAAGCGCATAAAGTGTTTCTCAAATTTCACTTAAGTGAAATGGTGGGAACCGCAATGAAATGCTTGAACAGTTTGGGTGAGTTGGAGCTTAACACGATGGAGTACGCAGTGATACCAAAACTAAATCAGGCGGAGGAAACTCGGTTAGAGTTGTCCACCCTCAACCGGAAGCCGCCCGAAGAGCATACGATAAGAAAACACGTGACGGACAGAACTGTTACTCCTGCGGGGGAAATCTTCGTCAGGGATCGTGAGGACGCGGAAACTTGCTGGATAACCGGAATGTGTGTTCTCAAAGACAGTACGCTGATTGTGGTGGACAATAACAACAATCGAGTCAAGGTCATAGACCCGCGTGGAAATATCTTGAACTCCGTTCTGTTGGCGAGTCCTCCCTTTGACATTGCTTTGCTGAACCAGGCGGAGGCGGCGTTCACATTACCGGACAAGAAACAGGTCCAGCTTATCAGGATTGTCGGCAGGTCTGACGTCAAGTACGGCGAAAACATCCAGTTTGACTTCGACTGTAACGGCATTGGCGTGTTGGGGGACAATATCGTTCTGACGAGCATCGCCGAAAAGTGCGTCCGCATGGTGAACCAACAGGGCGAGGTCCTGTGGACAGCCGTTACAGACGATCTGGGCGAGCGGATATTTGAGTGGCCCTGGTACGTGGCGACAAGCAGTAGCTTCGAAAAGGTCTACGTATCCGACCGGCGCAAGAACACGGTGACCACTCTGGACCAGAACGGGACGCTGCTGAACGTCCGCGACATCCGGGGCAAAGGTTGGTTGTCATTGGTCACCATTTGACAACATTTGTACCTGTCTCGTTTGAATTGCTTTCATACTTTTAACTCGGTTTTATTATGCTTAAATGATATACCGTTAACCAACTTTACAAATAACGACCTTCATAGCCACCATCCCTCATTCACAACGACATGTTATAAGTTCTGTTTAATAATGTGGGAATCGATATCATTATAACAAATATCAAACAGTCATCTTCCATTACTACATACGAATTGATCCTCCAAAATACCTTTAAATGAATCATTGATTTATAATAGCATATTGCCTGTTACGGTAGTTCATTTGTTTAACGTGTGCCTAGATTTACCAATAAAATCAGCGCTCTCAGCCTCTCATATCATAGCAAAACAGAAAGTAAATATGGCTGCCGTGTACCACTTCAGAATCTGATCTAAGTAATTGAACATGACACTAAACAGCTATTGTAATATGCGTCTTAATAGTTCATATGTCCAACTGATATTATCTGACGCCATTCTGCAAACAGCCAAAGTAAAAATATCTGGTCTTAGTTATTGAATATGACAATATACGGCCTGTGTAATA
The DNA here is from genome assembly GCA_007657795.1 of Dreissena rostriformis. Taxonomy (NCBI): domain Eukaryota; kingdom Metazoa; phylum Mollusca; class Bivalvia; order Myida; family Dreissenidae; genus Dreissena; species Dreissena rostriformis. The sequence continues at coordinate 36,959 of VMBQ01006162.1, read as the reverse complement.
TGTGTCTTATTATTGCTTTGGTCCAACTGATATTAACTGATGCCATTCTAGAAAGAACCAAAATAAAATATATGGCCATTGGGGGATCGAACCCACGACATTCGCGTTATTAGCACGACGCTTTGCCAACTGTGCTTACACGAACACTGATTCTTTTTGTCTAAATTGTTAGATATAGCTCTATACAGCTTTCGTAATAATTATGTATCTTATAACCGGTAAAAAAAACTCTAGATTTTATGTCAGTTGTTTTTGTTTTTGCAAAAATGCAGTTATTGCGTTTGTTAATTATTATTAGTAGTAGTAGTATTTTTTACTATTATTATTATTATTATTATTATTATAATTATTATTATTATTATTATTATTAATTTCTTCTTGTTCTTGTTCTTGTTCTTCTTGTTCTTCTTCTTCTTCTTCTTCTTCTTCTTCTTCTTCTTCTTCTTCTTCTTCTTCTTCTTCTTCTTCTTCTTCTTCTTCTTCTTCTTCTTCTTCTTCTTCTTCTTCTTCTTCTTCTTCTTCTTCTTCTTCTTCTTCTTCTTCTTCTTCTTCTTCTTCTTCTTCTTCTTCTTCTTCTTCTTCTTCTTCTTCTTCTTCTTCTTCTTCTTCTTCTTCTTCTTCTTCTTCTTCTTCTTCTTCTTCTTCTTCTTCTTCTTCTTCTTCTTCTTCTTCTTCTTCTTCTTCTTCTTCTTCTTCTTCTTCTTCTTCTTCTTCTTCTTCTTCTTCTTCTTCTTCTTCTTCTTCTTCTTCTTCTTCTTCTTCTTCTTCTTCTTCTTCTTCTTCTTCTTCTTCTTCTTCTTCTTCTTCTTCTTCTTCTTCTTCTTCTTCTTCTTCTTCTTCTTCTTCTTCTTCTTCTTCTTCTTCTTCTT
>VMBQ01006162.1:9922-26984 GCA_007657795.1 Dreissena rostriformis | reverse complement strand
TGGTTAATTCGTGGGTTCTGGTTGATTCGTGGGGAACGAGATCGCATGAAATCCATTGATAGAACGTTCGCACACGATGCAGTTCGTTCAGAAAAATGTTTTGACGCATTCACCATCGTTTTTCTGATAAAAAATGCGACAAAAACATGTGAATATTGTAATTCATAATAACTTGATATGTTTTATCAAATATTTCCTCCTTTATGTGTTGTTTATATAGTGTGTCTAAGCAACACACAATCTATTATTTATGAGTATTTTCCACACTAAATCGTCTGTTGGCATGTTTTCACAAGAAATTAACCTTCCCTGCAATGTCAGTTTAAAGGCTATTTATAGTATGCAAATCTTGAAATTCTGGCAGCCAATCAGAACCCACGGTTTTACAGGAAGCTTGTTTTCAAGATGGCAGTTTGACCATGTCAACAAAATCGATTGATTTTGATGTTAAAAGACGATAAACATTTGGAAAAAAGCAACAAATCTTAAAGAAGAAAGGTTAAGAATTATTTTCATAATGATTCATGGTCATTTATTCATAAAATATGTGTGATGTAACATTTTTATGAAAATTACCCACGACTTAACCAGACTATAGCATAATGACCGTTTTAAAGTTTTTTTCATGTAAAGCTGGGTCCTAAAAGGCAAACCAAGTGGCAAAGGTGAAGGATTTTGGAATTCATTTATTTGCAAAAAGGATATTCCTTGTGTTGAAATCAATACGACGATACACAAATTATTGAAGTAATTCCTAGCCGGCCTAGGATTGGGAGGAAAAGTGTGGTCAGGGCTCGGTCCGTCTAAAAACCATATCGTACAGTTCCCGTATATCGAGCCTCTCCTGATATCAATCATTTTGTTCACATTAAGAACGAGGCTCTTGTTATGACATCACACGCATGCGCCAGACATTCCCGAAAGTATTTGAAGTCCACAGGACATCCGGTCCTGTAGACTAAGATAACTTGCAGGACCGGAATGGGATTCATAGGACATAGCTGATAAGTTGTATGGTTACATATTTGTTTTGTTTATTCCAAGTGTGGCATTGACCCAAATATTATAAACCAGGCCATCCGTATCACCGCATGTGTATTGTAATTCTATAAAAATGTTATAAAGAACGTCGAAAATAAATTAAAATTGAGGAATCAAACTGTATCCGAATATACGACGGTCCGAAAACATGTTCATGGTTTGCACATGAAATAAAATGTGCTCTATGCATATCGTTAGACTGTAGAAAATGAAAACCCGTAACCACTAACCAGCAAATACGTAATCAATATATAATTTGGTTAACATATTGCTTAACAATATGCTATTTTAGTACTTTACTTTGCTAATCGATCACTTAAAATTTCAAGATGGCCAACATTACGATTTTCGGAAAGTAGCGAAGAGGCTTCGTCAGTAATGTTCATGTCCGTGCCTACCGAAAACCAATCAGAAATCAACAAATAAAAGACCGGCCAAAATCGGTAGTGAGCGCAAAATTTCGGAATGCCGAGGAAGCTACAACAATTCTCAAATGATCGCGCACTTGAATGAATTCTATTAAATAAATCAACTTTTCCTCTTGAATTATTTCCCGGACATTCGGACCGGCAACATGGCATTTTCAATCGGACCGGTCTATAAAACGTCGGTCAGGTCCGACGGTCCGACACTTTTGGGAATGTCTGATGCGCTCCGAGTATTTTGTTTCACTAAAATTACTACGCTTGAAAATAAATACAAACACAACCAAACTGAGGAAAAACAGGTATATTTGCATTTCAAAATCTAACTTCAACTTAAATAATTCAAATGTATTCATATTCTATACATTTGTTTGGTCCTCTCTATTAAATTTCCACATACATTTCAAAGTGCAGCTGACTGCACTACCGTAGTTGTAACACAACACTTTTTACGTTCACTTTCTATCGATTTTCAGAAAATGTTGCATGAAATCATCGTAGATTCTAGCATAAGAGCTGTGAGCTCACATCGTGTCAGGCGATATACTCGTGTTCAGTGAAATACCCCCGTTCCGTTTATAATATCAAATCTTTTTATAGTTTAGTGAACATTTTTTTTAATTTTAGTTGGCCTAATGCCTATTGCAATCAACTTCAAGTTCTCTCCCTTTCCAGTGTTACGTCTTGATACTAGGTAAGGCCAAAAAAAAAAGTCTTGGTTCAGGGAACCCGACCGACCCTATTTTTTGCCCCCGACCCTAACGATTTTTTTGGTCCATGGAAAAAAATCTGATGGCGAAAATGCTAAAATCTCGTTAAATTTCATTGAAAACAGCCACCATTTAAACCTGGATTGGTTTTCTATATTTTTCTCTTTGTTTCAATGAAAGTGTTCGCAATTTGAACAGTGAACAAAAACCGGTCTGCACCTGTATGCGAGACATCGCTTGACCTTATTGTTATTGAAGTGCGNCCTGGGGCGCCCTGCCCACATAGGTCACACCCACCCAAAATTGCCTTTACTATAACTTCTTCATTTCTACACCAATTCACTTCTAATTGATACTGAACTTCTCTATGACAATACGGTCAATCTCGACTATGCATGGCCCCATTACCAACCCTGGGGCACACCTAGGTCAAACATTTGGTGTGGGGATACGCGTCGGCCTCTGCCGCGCCATTTCTAGTTTTAGTTGGCCTAATGCCTATTGCAATCAACTTCAAGTACTCTCCCTTTCCGGTGTTACGTCTTGATACTAGGTAACCACGGGCGAAGTGAGGCAAAGAGTTTTGGTCAAACTTTGCTGTAACACTTACATGGCCCTCGACCATCTGAATTTAATTTGCACATTTTAAGGCATCACCCAGGCGTAACAACAAATAAAAACAAGTGCATGTTGAGTTATTACCAGGCACTATTTTAAATTTAATAATGTAATTTAAAGCCTAGCCACATTCTCATTTAATAAAAAAAATATATACTTTTGTTTCTAGTTATCTACCCAATAATGTGTTTATTTTACATTGACAGAATAATAGAACATTAGCCAAAAATTATATTTTGTGTCCAAAAGATGACCCAGTTAAGAAGCCAGTGCAGTTGGATGACATGCAGGCAACTGACAGTCAGGGTAGACCCAGGTTTCATGGAGCATTTACTGGCGGTTTTTCAGCAGGGTACTTCAACACAGTTGGCTCCAAGGAAGGTTTGTTTTGCTTTTCCAATATAAAGATATATATATGTTAAATGGCTCTAAAGAAGGTTTGTTTTGCTTTGCCAGTATGATGATATAGATGTTAAATGTAAATAGTGTTATAACACAGTTGAGTCGTGCTCTGTGAAAAGGGGGTTTAATGCATGTGTGTAAAGTGTCGTCGCAGATTAGCCCCTGCAGTCCACACAGGCTAATCAGGTATGACATTTTCCGCCTAAACTGGATTTTTGTCAAGAAGAGTCTCCCTTTAAATGAAAAATACAATAAAAGTGGAAAGTGTTGTCCCAGACTGCACAGGCTAATCTGGGACGAAACTTTACACACATGCATTAAAATCCTTTTCACAGAGCCAGGCTCAGTTATACTATCGCTGCTTGGGTAAAAAGACAATTGTGTTGGTTCTCGGTGACTGGATGAGTGTTTGAACTGTTTACCAAGGCCTTTTTTTTATTGTTCCACAAACTGCCATGTGGTACCTGTAATGTGTTCAGGTTTGTTACAGCCACAGTGCACCAGTTCATAAATACATGCCATTTAAATGACATGAATTTGTAGGGTTTGTTCCAAAGACGTTTGTGTCATCTAGAGCAAAACGTGCGGAGGATTCTGAGGGTGGGCAGCGACCTGAGGATTTCATGGATGACGAGGTTATTACATAAGCTGAAGTTAAAGGGACTTATTCACAGATTTGTGTAATTTTGAAAAAAAAAAGTAAGAGATTTTTGCTGAAAAACGACGTTGGTTGTAATAATCTTTTAATAATTATAGTATAGAGAAAAAAGTTTTATTTTCCTCCATCTGGATTAGAACCTGGATCTTTTGGGTGCAAATTCTAACATGCTTATACTCTGCCGTTCAGTCATTAGAACTTGATAGGGTCATGTAAACGCTATGTTTGTAAAACAATTAATTTTTAAATTGTTGATGCAAAGCTTTACAAATACTGTAAGATTTTATAGTTTTTTGATTGATAATTATCTTTAATATTATCTACATTTTTTTAAATATTTTCTTAGTGACAATGTTTTTATCCTTGTTTGAAAATAATTAATACTTTATTTTTGGAATCTATGACATTATTTATGAAAATTGTCTTTCCAATCTGTGAATAGGTCTCTTTAAGAAATAATTTTTAGTTATTTTTGATATTTGCCAAGTAACACTATTAGAAATTCGGATACTTCTGAATGGTTTTAAACCGACATATTTTGTACCTTGTTTAAGCTTATGAGTTTAGCATCCTTATGCCTCCACAGGGAGGGGCTATATAGGAGTAACTTTGATGGTATGTCTGTCAGCATAAAATGTTAAACATTTGTGAAGCCCACTTCTTCCACATTTCTCAACCGGGATGAATTGGAACTTAAAATATGTTATCACGATAAAGTTCAGATGTACTTCCCTTGATCTGACAAAGCAAGACAGGTGTTTAAGTCACCTTTGTGACACATGTCTAGTTTCAATTTAATTAAGTTTAAAATATTATTATCAGGATGTTGGAGAGCATGGTATCGCCCCCAGGAAGTTTGTCACTGGAGGGATGTTTTCTTCCGAAGAGCGACGCAAGAGGCGAATGGACGAAGCCAAATTAGCAACATCTGATAGCATACTTGGAGGTGCTAACGGCTTGCTAAGTGTGATAGTTCCTGAAAGGTAAGACAGGTTTGTTAGTGCTCTGCTGAAAAGAGGTTGGGCGGATTATAGGAATGCATTTTGTCCATCCGTCAGTGTGGCCATAACACTGTTGTGTCCGTTCCATGTTTCCCATACCCTTGGAAAGTTTTTCATGAAACCAGAATGTTGAGGGCATTGAGATAATGTGCAGAAGGCATGAGTCAGTCCTGCCGGGTCAAGAGTTTGAGCTTCCATTTTCTTTCTTTTCCACATCCTCTATACCTTTTGAAGGATTTTAATGAAACTTGCCTCAGATGCTAAAAGCATTGAGATTATGTGCAGAAGGTATTAGTTAGATCATGCCTGCTCAAGGTTGTACTTTAAGTTCAAAGGTTTAAGCCTCCATTTTCGTGGAAGCTCCATATCTCCTATACCATCTGAAGGTTTTTCATGAAACTTGGCTAAAATGTTTGGTCATTGAGACAATACGCAGAAGTCATGAGTCTGTCAAGCCGGCTGAAGATCAGGGTCAAATTTCAAGGTAAGAAGTTTGAGCCTCTATTTTTGAGTCTGGTGCATATCTCCTTTACCCATTTAACCCTTTGAGCACTGGAACCGGATTTTGAAGGCCTTTGCAAACAGTTCGGATCCAGATGAGACGCCACAAAACGTGGCGTCTCATCAGGATCCAAACTGTTTGCTATTCGGAGAGTGGTCTTAGAAAAAAAATCAAAGAAAATGCTAATTTTACAAATTCAGCAGACGACATTTTAGCAGACGACAAATTTCCCAGCATGCAAAGGGTTAATGATTTAAATAAAACTTAATGTGCAATGTTTACAGTTGAGGTCATTGAGATTATGTCAAGAAGCAATTAGTCAGTCACGCTGGCTCAAGGTCAAGGTCATAATTAAATTCAAAAGTTTAAGCCTTTTTACGGTCCATATCTCCTTTACCCATTGAAGGATTTAAATGGAACTTGACCACAATGATGAGGTTATTGGGAGAATGCTCAGAAGGCATGATACTGTCTTCTTGGTTTGAAATCAAGGTCACTGCTTGAAAGGAAAACCAATCTTGGCAGTTATAGCTGTCATCTGGACTTCCTTGTTGCACTTTATATCATGTTCTGTTGACATGTAAAACAATTTCACAGGATATTGTGTATTGAATGAATACATTTGGGTTTTGAAAATCTGACATTAATTTTTTTCACAATATTCCGTCTAGCCCCAATAATGGAGAAGATCAGAAATTACGTTTTCCGTTTTTGGCAATAACACAGTATGTTTTCATAATTGTTATGAAATCATAATTTGTTTTCTAACACCCTACATAACATATTTTAAATCTAAAGGATTTCTTGATAGAGAAATTATGTGTGCATCAATTCAATGGTGCATTAAGCATAGAATTTAAATAATAATTTTGTACCCTGCAGGATAACAATAGGAGTGAAACTTCTCCGCAAGATGGGATGGAAGGAAGGTCAGGGAATTGGACCCAGGATTTCTAGAAAGCAGAAAAGACTACAAGGTACCTCTCACTTTTTATGCCCCTTCTTCGAAGAAGAGGAGGTATATTGTTTTTGGCCTGTCTGTCTGTTATTGTGCGTGTCTGTGTGTCTGTCACAAAACTTTGACCTTGGTCATAACTTTTGCAATATTGAAGATAGCAACTTGATATTTGGCATGCATGTGTATCTCATGGAGCCAGGGTTTTTTTTCCTGACTTTGTGAAGCGGCCCTGGCCCCCTCACTTTGTGAAAAAATGAGTTGCGAACTTTTCAAAATTGTGAAAAAAACGAGTTGCGAATTTTTTCAAAATTGTGAAAAATTGAGTCGCGAACTGTTCAAAATTGTGAAAAATGAGTCGTGGACTTCTTAAATTTGTGAAAAACCAAGTCGTGAAATTGTTAAAATTGTAAAAAACAGCCAATTTTGTAAACATTTACGGCCATGTTAGGTTTGTGAACTGTCCCTATCAAAATTGTGAAATGTCCTTCCACGGCCACTCGCAAAGAAGGAAAAAAAGTCCTGGGAGCTGGACATTTTGAGTGGTGAAATGTCAAGGTCAAGGTCATCCTTCAAGGTCAAAGGTAAAAAAAAACACAATCCAAGGGAAGTAATAAGCTTTAAATGGAGATAATTTCTAAACCTGCCAAATGAAAAATAGAAATTTTATTTTAAAGCGGCGCATTGTGTTTCTGACAAACACATCTCTTGTTGTTTTCTGGAAGGCTCTTTACTGGCTTGTTATCATCTCCAATGAATGGAATGTTGTAAGTTTTCAAAATCACATCCATTGGCAAAGGGTTTAGCAAGTCATTTTGTGATTTTAATTTTAAAGTTCCTGAAAAAGCAACTCTTGATTTTAAATGTTTAATAATAAGTTATAAAATAATAATAAAATGAAAAATACTTATAGATTGGCAGTTTTTTTAAATAGACAACACTTCCTTGTATATATTGCTTACAATTAATCACTCATGAACTGAAAGCTTAATATAATACATGCATTTGATCTTCTTATCACTAATTTATTACAGCACTTATAAGGATTAATTTGCAAAAAATAGAAGATAAAAAATATATGTGCATCAAGTTTTCTTGATAACATATTTATCTAAATCTATAGACATATATACCTGGTTTCAGGCAAGAAAATTTACGGTTGTACCGGACCTACCGAGAGTGATGATGAAGAATTGGATGACAAGTCAGTCTTGAGTGATGTCACATTTGCCCCTCTGGACTCGGCACATGTTCATCTAGGTAACAAGGTCCCATGACTTTGAACATTCATAGACTCAATTTTGGTCTTTTTATTAGACTTTCAACTAATAGAAATCAAGGCTCATATGTAACAAGAATTCTTATTGGTCAATATTTTAGGTTGTGGCTCAATTTGATATTGTGAGAGAAAAACAAAACAAATGCACTTTCTATATTAGCATGTATAAAACTGTTTCATGTGTGAAGCAACATTAAAGATGAACGTTTCATTTTTTAATGTAGTTGAGTTTGAACTGTAATCTTGCTGTTTTTAGGAGGTTGTATCAAAGTTTCAATGTTTAATGTTTCAATTTATGAATTGCAGCAGATTACTTTATTTGGTTAAAATTATTTACTGTGGATTTTTTTTAGTAGATAAAACTGTATCTGTTATTTTCAACATAATTATATACCATTACCATTACCAACTTAGGTGCGAAAGAGAACACCCATGGTCTAGGATATAGTGGGCTGGACCCACGGAAGGCCCTCCCCTCCACCCATGTGAACCTGTTTGAGCCGCCACCTGTCCGCAAAGGTGCCACTAGCCGGAAAGGGATAAGGGGCCAGGTAAGGAAATCAGAGCAACCACAATGACATTCTTAGAAGGGCTATTTGTAGAAGGGCTATTTGTAGAAGGGCTATTTGTAGAAGGACTATTTGTAGAAGGGCTATTTGTAGATGGGCTATTTGTAGAAGGGCTATTTGTTGAAGGGCTATTTGTTGAAGGGCTATTTGTAGAAGGGATATTTGTAGACGGGCTATTTGTGTTATTAACTGGGGAGTTAGAAACAAGTTTTATCGTTTGTCTTGACAAAAATCAGCAATTGTCATGTTGAAATATATCATTAACTTTATGTACTTAGTTTCATGTTGGTGAATACTAAGCTTTTCTTAATGCTCTTTTGGGAGGCAAATGTAACCTGATAGTAACTGCGCCTTGTTCTGGGTAAAAAATTGGGCTTAATGAATTTGCATAAAGTGTTGTCTTTTTCGTAAACTTTTCCGCGTTTATTGAATTTTTTGTTTAAAGGAGGTCTCTTCTAAAGAAAGTCCATTGTAGGCGGAAAGTGTTATCCCTGATAAGGCTAATCTGGAATAACTTTTTACGCAAATGCATTAAGCCCTGTTTTCTCGTCAGGGGTTCGGTGTGGGTGCACTGGAGGATGAGGATGAGGACATCTACACGAGGGACGACATGTCTAACTACGACCTGGCCATCGGGGACGAAAGGGACGAAAACTTCGGGTGGACCGCTCCCAAACATAGAGGTGCACAACAACATACTTTTTTAACGAATAATATTTTTCACACACATGTGAAGAAAAGCATTTCATGAGTAGCATTGTTAAATATGTATAAAAATGTTGTGTTTTTTTTTCCCAAAATGGTGTAGTATATAAATATCACGACCCATAGAGGGTGCTACAAAGTATTGTCTACCAGAGGATGTTTATGTCAACCAAGTTTTTGGAGCCGAGGTTGAAATTAAAAGTTCAAAGGTTGACTATACATTCTATCATCCTTTATGTGGTGTGATATTTATTTTATTACACGATATAATGGTTCAGAAATGGAGTCTGGGGGCGCGACAAAGCTTGTTTTTTATTTCATTTAAATCTATTCAGTTTGTTGTGGCTCTATGTTCAAATATTTTTATCATATTTCAGTTGGGTTGATGATTGGATTAAAAAAAAAATGAGTATAAAATTTGTGTATTTTAAAATTAAAAAACTATTTTTGCTGTGTACGTTTTTGCACAGGGATGTTGTTCTCAGGGGTAAAATGTTTGTACATCATAAAGAATGCCATTGCTTATTTACTTGTGAGCAATGATAAAGGGAAGGTAATTTCAAATCTTTCATGACCTATCAACAATTATTCTACATTTTCAATGTAAACTAAATTTTACAATTTAAGAACTACTTTTTATTGAGCCCACTTTCAGAAAGCTGGTTATAGCTCTTACATTGGTGTGTTAAGTCTGTTCAAGTTTTCCGGACTGTAACTTCATTATTCATGATGCAATTTGAAGATAACTTACCACATATTTCACCATAAGAAAACAGCATTTCAGGTTTAAAATCTGTCTCCATACCTTAAATGTCCATGTGAAATCTGGGCATAATACAGCGAGACCTGAATGTATCTTTGCCATTCATCAGGCAATTTCAAAATAACCTCTAAAAAATATTCACTATGTGAAGACCACATGTCTTGTGTAAGACCCCTTACTCAAAGGTCAAGGTCTCATGTAGAGGTCAAAGGTCAAATTGTTCAGCTTGTCCAAACTGCAACTTCATCATTCATTATGCAATTAAAAAAAAAACTTAACACAAATGTTTACCACGTAAAGATGGCGTGTGGTCTGTAAGTTCTGTTTCCGAAGCTCAAATGTAAAGGTCACACATAGAGGAGGTCAGATGTCCATTTTGGGCGTAATTCAGCATTTCCCGTCTGGAACTTTATCATTCATTATGCTTTTTTAAAATAGTTTAACACAAAAGTTTGCCATGTGAAAAAGGCATGTTGTGTCTTAGTCCTGTGCCCCTTGTGCAAAGGTCAAAGTCACACTTTGAGGTCAAGGTCAAACATAGGCATGGTGCAGCTTGTTAAATAATAACAAGCATTCTTGACAAAAGACTCAACAAGTTTCCAACAGGCATCTAGTTTTAGTTCTTTACTGGCAAATTGCATGGTGACAATGCAATTTTGCGGATATTATATTTGAATTATAGATGATATATATAAATAGGTGGTTCAGTTGAAGTGTTTGACAACACGGAGCTATTTACAGATAAGTCACTGTCAAAGAAAATTGAAATAAATAGCTCAGGGCACAAACTTAATGGTATTTTACATACCTAATTTGATTATCTGTGTATAGGTCCATTCAAGGATTTATTACACAGTTTTCATACTGTACATAGCTGAAAGTACATTTGTGATTTTAAAATACTGTTGTATTCAGATGAATGAAATAGTTTGTATTTAATACAAACAGAATTATATAAAGCTGTGGATATGTGTAGGCAAAGAACAGCAGACCCCCGTCGGTTATGTCGGCAAGATGCTGGAAGGGTTTTCCATATCGTCCAACAAACTCGTGCAAAAAAAGGAATTTCCACCACCAAGTCTGCCTCGGGATTACAGGTAAGTGGGACAGAGTGTGTTACTTTAAAAATGCAGATTTTTTTCCCAGTGTAAAGCTATGCATGTGCCATTTTTGTCATGCTAGGTAAAAAAAATCAAAGAAATGCCCTTTTTTAACAAAGACATTCTTATAACATCAGGAATATAAATATACTCAATGATCAAATAACTTCCCTGACAAAGTTTACATGTGTTATATTTAGTATTTAACATTCTATAGTTATCCTCTACACATTATTTTTCTAATTCTGACCCTGGGGTAAAATCTGACCATGCCCTGTGGTTCACAAGGTTAATATAGACTAGTATGGCACAATATACATGTATTAACAATCTGTGATCATGAGGCCCAGAAGTTTAATTCTTGCTGTGTAATATCATATTGTGGTCATCAATTAAATTTGTTTCAATCATGCCCCTGGGGTCAAATCAAAATAATTATTTTTCTTCGATACGGTAGTTTAGTATTGTGTATATAACATTGTTTGGTGTTCTTCTCTACAATTTGGTTTAAAACCCTCCCCTGCAGTCACAAATGGCCATTACCTAAGGGTTACAATTTATTTGTATAAACTTGTTACATATTACAGCAAGCAGCATCTGTGGGTATTCTTCTTCACTATTGTGTCAAATTCTAGACATACCCCTGCAAACAAAGTTTTGGAGGTATACTGCCATTACTGGAATCACCCTCTCGGTCTGTCAGTTGTTTGTTTGGTTGGTTGGTCGGTGGGTCTGCACACGAGTATTTTGTGTAGCCAACTAGTCTCTCAGTTTTCTGCCTATCAACATGAAACTTGATAGATATGTTGTTTATACTATGTAGAGGTTAAAAACTTATTTTTCTTGTATTTCATGATATTCTTTGCAGAGTTATGTGCCCTTGAACTTAAGAAATGTTGGATACTTACATCATTGTACATGTGTACTTTGTGTCGTGAACTAGTCTCTCAGTTTGCTGCTTTTTAACCTGAAACGTTATTGATACATCGTTTATACGATATAGAAGTGAAAGATATTATTTTTGTGTATTTCACCATATTCTTTGCTGAACTATGTGTCCTGGAACTTATGCAAATTTTGGATACTTAACATCATTGAACATGTGAAGTTTGTGTCTCCAACAATTTTCTGTGTATCAAAACAAAACTTTATGCAATTTGTGTTAATACACAATGTATAAGTGCAAGACAGTATTTTTATGTTTGTCACACTATTTGTTGCAGAGTTATGTGCCCAAAAGGAAATTGAATCAATAAATCAACCTGAAATTTTGGTTTTTGTTGGTAATCAATGTGAAGTAGCAAACAATAACATTTTGAGATTAATTTCACTGATAAATTGGTACTCAACTTGTCCACCTGCTTGAAAAGGGCCATTGCAAGGTATCGTCACATTCAATTACTGTTCCACTTTAGAGCTTGTTTCTACGCATGTTGAATAAGATACTACGAACAATCAACATGACACAGTTAAAAAAAGCATGTGATTTATAAGTGTTTGAAATATTTAGCTCAACAGCAAACACACATGTTAATGCAAAGTACTCATGTATAAACCAGTCTGTTGTTATTTTCAGACCAGTCCACACTTTCACAAAGCCAGACTCTGCACCCCCCAGTAGTGTGGTTCAGCCAATTGGAGGGGTAGACTATAGGAAGTTCCTTAGACCAGACAGCGATACGACCCCTTCTCAAGGACCATTGTCTACATCTTGGCCCCTGGTTTCTGTACCTGGGCTCCACACAGGGAGCTCAGGGCCCAAGGCTGGGGACAGGAAGGAGAGGCATGATGCTCACAGTAGGAGTGTGGCGTTGGAGGAGCAGCCTTTTGTAGGTATGTTCCAACATCTGTGTGCAAGCAGTGTGGCATTGGAGGATCAGGCGTTTGTAGGTATGTTCCAACATCTGTGTGCAAGCAGTGTGGCATTGGAGGATCAGGCGTTTGTAGGTATGTTCCAACATCTGTGTGCAAGCAGTGTGGCATTGGAGGATCAGGCGTTTGTAGGTATGTTCCAACATCTGTGTGCAAGCAGTGTGGCATTGGAGGATCAGGCGTTTGTAGGTATGTTCCAACATCTGTGTGCAAGCAGTGTGGCATTGGAGGATCAGGCGTTTGTAGGTATGTTCCAACATCTGTGTGCAAGCAGTGTGGCATTGGAGGATCAGGCGTTTGTAGGTATGTTCCAACATCTGTGTGCAAGCAGTGTGGCATTGGAGGATCAGGCGTTTGTAGGTATGTTCCAACATCTGTGTGCAAGCAGTGTGGCATTGGAGGATCAGGCGTTTGTAGGTATGTTCCAACATCTGTGTGCAAGCAGTGTGGCATTGGAGGATCAGGCGTTTGTAGGTATGTTCCAACATCTGTGTGCAAGCAGTGTGGCATTGGAGGATCAGGCGTTTGTAGGTATGTTCCAACATCTGTGTGCAAGCAGTGTGGCATTGGAGGATCAGGCGTTTGTAGGTATGTTCCAACATCTGTGTGCAAGCAGTGTGGCATTGGAGGATCAGGCGTTTGTAGGTATGTTCCAACATCTGTGTGCAAGCAGTGTGGCATTGGAGGATCAGGCGTTTGTAGGTATGTTCCAACATCTGTGTGCAAGCAGTGTGGCGTTGGAGGAGCAGCCTTTTGTAGATATGCTGTGTGCAAGCAGAAAATGATATGAGCCGCGCTCTGGGAAAACGGAACTTAACCCTTTGCATGCTGGGAAATTTGTCGTCTGCTAAAATGTTGTCTGCTGAATTTCTAAAATTAGCATTTTCTCGATTTTTTTTTAAAGAATACTATCAGAATAGCAAACAGTTTGGATCCTGATGAGACGCCACGATCTGTGGCGTCTCATCTGGATCCAAACTGTTTGCAAAGGCCTTTAAAATTCGGTTCCAGCGCTTAAAGGTTTAATGTATTGGTAAAGTGTCCTAGATTTACCTGTGCAGTTCGCACACTTTCGGCCTAAACTGAATTGTCGCTGTGAAGAGATTTCCTTTAAACAAAAAAAAAACAATAAAAGCAGACTGCACAGGCTAATCTTGGATGACACTTCATGCACATGCATTAAGCCCCATTTTCCAAGAACGTAACTTACAGTATATTGGAATTTCACGATGGGATTCTCCATTTAAACTTGTGATTTTATTTTTACCTGCCCTTGCGAATGGGTGCTCATCTCAGGGTTAACTGACACGCTTTCATTTTTAGCTCACCTGAGCACAAAATACTTTAACTGTTCTTATTATATTTCAGCCTATCTCGAAAAAGGTTCTGGTCCATGGCTGCCATGGAAGGGGNGGGGGGGGATTTCCTTGGATATATTGTTACCTTGTGAACTATCTATATTTTTTTCCCAATCTAAATCTTTGTTTCCAGCGCCTTTTTCAATAATTCCTGTTCAATGAAATATATGGCCGCAAAGAGCTAAGGCAGGTTTCCTTATGGATTTAGTAAAAGCCTGTAAACACTCCTTGCTCAGAACAATTTTGTAGCTTCATGTTTCAGGTGAGCGACCTAAGTCTTTTGGTTTTAATGGTTTGCGTGACACACTATAGAAGGTGTGCAGTTTTAGCTGCCATTTGTAAAAACATACATTAGTAGTATGTTGTTTCTTTTGATAATAATTATATAATAAATTAATAATAAGAAATCAAGCTGGTTGACAATTTAGCCATTTTTGGATTTTGTGCTTGAATGTGACAAGGTACAAGTGTAGAGAAATGTATACCCTTTTAAGAACACTTCACTCATTAGTACCTGGTCTAGAATTGGTTGCCATTATACTTTCATATGATGATAGTTAATGGAAAAAAAACATCCTTGCACATTCTTCATGTTGTTTTAACATTAATCCTTAAAATAGCCCATACCTGCAGTTACCAAAAAAATAATCATTCTTATAATGCTGAGTCATAAGATTGTGTACAATGTCCCTTTGCATGCTGGGAAATTTGTCGTCTGCTAAAATGTTGTCTGCTAAATTTATAAAAATGAGCATTTTCTTCGATTTTTTTTTCAAAAAATACTATCAAAATAGCAAACAGTTTGGATCCTGATGAGACGCCACGTTTTGTGGCGTCTCATCTGGATCCAAACTGTTTGCAAAGGCCTTCAAAATCCGGTACCAGCGCTCAAATGTTTAAGCTTTACAAATTGAAATCAGTTCTCCAATTCCATATATGAGCTTTGCTCTGTGAAAAGGGGCTTTAATGCATGTGCGTAAAGTGTCATTCCAGATTAGCCTGTGCAGTATGCATTATGCACAGGCTATTCAGGGTCGACACTTTCCGCCTAAACTTTGATTTTTGCTAAGATGAGACTTTCTTTAAACGAAAAATATCATAAAAGCAGAAAGTGTCCCTTTACTCCCATTCTTTAAACATCCCTTTTTTACCAGTGAGGCTCAAATAAGTCCCTTTACACACATTCATTCAACCCCCTTTTGACCAGTGAGGCTCAAATCAGTCCCTTTACACACATTCATTCAACCCCCTTTTGACCAGTGAGGCTCATATCAGTCCCTTTACACACATTCATTCAACCCCCTTTTGACCAGTGAGGCTCAAATCAGTTTTTTTATTCAATTTCCTGTATTGCCAGGGTCGGTGTTTGACTTGATCCCAGAGGCTGACAGGGCACGGATGACTCAGGCAAAACAGGGTCTCAGCCCTTCCGTGGGTGCAGATCTCAACACTATCCCCAGTGGAGACACCATGTTTAAAAAGCCAGCTCCCCCACCTATGCCTGCGTCCGCACTGTTGCCGAAGAAGTCATTTGTGAGTGCCGGGAGTGAGACGCTTGGCCCAGCTGTTGAGGTACTGCCCTTTGTTGTTGTTGTTGATTGATAATTAATATTCGCTCTTGCTTAGGCCAGTCATCGACATTATCAGTTGGCCACTCTGAATTCTTATATTATTACTTAAAGAAATGTGCAAGCCCGCCTTTATGAATCTTAGTTTTTTCTATTTATTTCTTTTGTCAAATACAGTGTACATATATATCAATCATGCACAAAATATACGGTAATCGGTAATAGAAAAGGATTGAAACTAAGGGTATCACGTTTACAGATTTTTCTTAACGTTTAAACAAAATGAAATAAACGAAATGAAATAAACCAAACGTTACCGTTCAAACAGTATCCCTATGTCCGTTTTAAAAGCATCAGTACCATCGCATTTCCAAACTTAAACTAGAAAATTAAATTATTTCCGAAAATTATATTTTATATCCCATTCGCACAATGATGTCATATTTACTAATGTAAAATCGACGAAATATACTGTATCCGAAAATGACACTCCGAAAAAAATGTACGTTTTTTGCTTATGAAATACAATGTGCATATCGAATGACTGCAGAAAATGAAAAACCAGTTAACTAGCAAAAATGTAATCAATATATAATTTCTTTGAAATATTACTTTTCAAGTTTAACATGTTACCGTAGAGCTTTACTTTGCTAATCAATCACTTAAAATATTTCAAGATGGCGGCATATGCACTGTTTCGTTTCCGAGTTGTAAGATTTTCGAAAAGTAGCGAAGATTTTCCGTAAGTTTCCGTTCATGGACGTGCCATCCGCTAACCAATCCAATAAATAACTGCTGAATTTGGTAGTGCCCGGACTTACCGCAAGTACCCGGATCTCGCACTTCGTCATTGATATACTTCGTACGGCTAGTCGGCTACGTCATATGCACCCTGATATTTATTATATTGATATTGGCTGTCGTTTAAACGTTAACTGATTTTGTAAAGGTTTTTGAACAAAACACCAAACGCGACCGTTTAAACATTTAAACGTGATACCCTTAATTGAAACGAAAGAAAAAAATCTTAAATAGGTACTCTTTTTTATGAACCTGAAAATCTGCATAAGCTGTCAAAAAATACCATTGCTTGGCTTACTGGCTTATGCTAATTTCAATCACTGTAATTGGTCAAAGGAGAACCTGTCTGTGCTAGGGCAAAATTATCTTTGATGACAGGGCAATTCAAACTGATAGTTTTACAACATAATTGTTCCGGCCAGTAATCACCATTTGTAGACTGGTTTTTTGGTGTTTTACAAATAATTGTTCCGGCCAGTAATCACCATTTGTAGACTGGTTTTTTGGTGTTTTACAAATAATTGTTCCGGGCAGTAATCACCATTTGTAGACTGGTTTATTGGTGTTTTACAAATAATTGTTCCGGGCAGTAATCACCATTTGTAGACTGGTTTATTGGTGTGGTACAAAATAATTGTTCCGGCCATTAATCACCATTTGTAGACTGGTTTATTGGTGTTTTACAAATAATTGTTCCGGGCAGTAATCACCATTTGTAGACTGGTTTATTGGTGT
>VMBQ01006161.1:40844-56451 GCA_007657795.1 Dreissena rostriformis | reverse complement strand
AATTAGAATAAGAGGGAGAATGGCCGTAGTAAAGAATTCATGATGAATGCATCATAACTCATGGCTTTCTCATGACAAACCTAATATGATGTCCATCCCGTACTCACGTACCAAATGATAAATTAAGAAATTTAAAGGATAATTTGATAGTACTTTTTTCTATCCCTTTTTTTTTTACCTTATGGTATGCAGGAATGACTTTTGGAAGGATAACAAGTCTTACACTGTCAAACATGAAAAACTTGTCCAATTTCCTAATGCACAAAAGAAAACCATTGTTTATTGATAGAACAGATATGATACCACCTGCAGATTCAAACAATCACTATTATTATCACTAAGGTTGCTGTGGCATTGTGGATATGGTTCCAGCCTTGCGATCGGGAGGTCATGAGCTTGATCCCCACAGTGGGAGCGTTCTTTAAATCTCCCCCAAAGACACGAAGTACTGGTTCTAGTCCCAGGAAACAGACTCGAGAGCGTTTCAAATAAGCATTAGGATTTTGATGCAATTGGGCTTAAATAAATAGGGTTTAACTTAACAATCACTTCCCCTGAAACATACCTGCCATCAAGCTCGATATCAGCCTCATCCTGTAGGGCTGCGTCTAGCGCTGCCTGTATACGCGGCGCCACCTGGGGACCGTCATAGTCGCGCGTGGTGCGGTTTGGCATGTCCAGCTCCACCATGATGATGTTTTCTCTCTGCGGGCAGCAAACAACAGACGTGTAAGTATCAGGGGTCCTTCTTATCAAACATTGTATGACAGTTTTAAGTTTTGATTCAGTTTTTTTAAAAACCTCCTTATCTGGAGGAATGTAAGAACATGTTTAATATGCTTGAATATCATGTTACTTTAAAAAAAAGAACCCATATTGAAAAGAAACACAGGTTATATTAATACAGCACTTAAATAATTGTTTTACTGAAATAAATGTACGTTTTGACATTTCAATTTCTTTTTAAGAGGACAAAAATATTCTTTTGGCTGAAGTGATTTATCCCAAAAAATGAACGAAATTATGCCCAGCAAACATGCATAATTTGGGTTTACCTTAAACCGTGGGTTGCCACCGATGTCTGCTTGCACTCGTGCATACTCCGATACTGGTCTCCGGTTTCCCAGTGCAGACTTTGGTCTCTTGGCCATCGTCTCAGCACTAACAATGAAAGTAAAGATAATGATAATCAAATGGAATGATAAAACGTATGCCATATACAATAGCTGTTGGAGGACAGCGAGCTCCACTTTTCCTGTTCTTGTCAAATTTCTGGCTCCTTTTTTATCGAATCCAAACTGTTTATACACGGAGCGGGTAATTTAATTTAGCTATGAAGGAATGTTTTTTTTTCTAATTTGAAAAATATCCTACAAGACACATAAAAAGCCTTGATTTTAAGCAGAACTTTTTTTGTATTTACTAACAGTTACATTCTTCTCCAAGAAGAACTAAACAAGACTTGGTCTTTGGTTCTCATCCATTTTCGGAACATGTACATCAATTGTAACTATGTAAAAACAGTATGCATACTTTGTATATAATATTATTGTTCCTGAAATAAAATATGTTTAAACTAACAGTTTCATTGAAAGTTTACCTTGACAAAATGTGCCTTATTTGCAAACATAAATGAACTTGTTGTACGATGAATATATGCTTGCATAGAAAGAGCTCAATTTGTTTTTAATATCAAAAGACAAAACCATAAGCCCTGTTTTCCCAGAGTAAGCCTTAAATATTTCAAGGCTTACTTTTTATTTGCAAGAGGCTGCAGCACCCAGTTGTCCTCGTCCTCATTAAAGGATGCCCGATTCATGAGCTTAGTCTTGTCCTCTGGAGGGATGAAATTCTCAATGATCAGCATTCTGAAAGAACCCAAATATAACACATATGAATAGAGTTTTCCATAACTTCTTTATGTAGTGTATCAGCCAAATAAGAAAAAATAAGCATTATTTTGAACCTAATTGAAAATTGTATCACTTCAATCAGAAACTGCCAAAATGACTTAGAATATTTTTTCAAGAAAACTTTTAAACAGGAGATTAAATGACAGAATTTTCTGAAATTTTCGGGGTATGTCATATCTTCAATTAGGGAGAAGTATAGGAACTTTAGAACAAGCAGGTACCTTGTGAGCAAACCTTCTTTATATGGAGGAACAAACAACATGCCTATGTGACAAAATCGGGTTTTTTAACGTTTACTAATTAATTAACATAATTTTTGTAATAACTGTGCAATGCCAAGCTCAGTCAGCATGTAAGCTAAACTACCCTCACAGATCCATACCTAACCAAATCGAGAATGCATAACAGTCAAAAGTGCTAGGTGCAGACCTGAGTTTGAGTTCGCGTGTGAGCTCGTTCTGTGTCTGCTCCAACTCCTGACGCTCCTTCACATGCTCCTCCTGCAGGTCACCGATCTCACGCTTCGTCTCTTGCAGCTTGGCAAACAGCTGCAGTCACAAAACATACCAGATAATTGACAGGAAATAAATGAGCAGTCCTCTGGAAAAACGGGGCTTAATGCATGTGCGTTAAGTGTCGTCCAAGATTAGCCTGTGCAGTCTGCACAGGCTTATCGAGGACGACACTTTCCATCTTAACTGGATTTTCGCTAAGAACAGACTTGTCACTTCCTTTAAACGAAAAATACCATAAAAGCAGAAAGTGTCGTCCCTGATTAGCCCGTGCATTAAGTTCCATTTTCCCACAGCGAGGATCAAATGTATTAATGTTTAAATGACTATGTAGGGTAAGTTCCTAAAACCAACTGCAATCAAAAACAAATGGGCAGTTAAAGCCTAGGTCCACCAAAAACAATTCTAGGGATTTTTAAAAGGCATCAGTTCTAATGGAAGAAAAATATTTTGTTGTTAAGAAATGCATTTAGTTTTGTTAGTTAATTTGGATTTTTAACACATACCTTCTTGAGTTTTTTGGTCTTCACTTCGACCTCCTGCTGCAGTGACACGTAGGTCTCCTGGAGATCAACGGCTGCTTCCTCTTTCTCCTCCAACTTCTGCTTGATCTCTTGCTCCACTTTCTGAAACAAACACATGAGTTGAAAAAACTACAGTGATATAAATCTTACGTAGCTTCATTTCAGCATTGAAGAAATTATGCAGACCGGCAGTTTAATCAGGTCATTTTGTCATTTTAATGATGCCATTCGATGCTAATCATTTGTTTTTGCCCTGCTATCAAGATAGGGACACTCACTTTTAATTCTGCTATCAAGATAGGTACACTCACTTTTAATTCTGCTATCAAGCTAGGATACACTCACTTTTTGCCCTGCTATCAAGCTAGGGTACACTCACTTTTTGCTCTGCTATCGAGCTGGGACTCACTCACTTTTAGCTCTGCTATTAATCTAGGGTAGACTCACTTTTAATTTTGCTATCATGATAGGTACACTCACTTTTAGTTCTGCTATCAAGCTAGGACTCAATCACTTTTTGTCCTGCTATCAAGCTACGTAAACTCACTTTTTACTCTGCTATCGAGCTAGGACTCACTCACTTTTTGCCCTGCTTTCAAACTTGGGTACACTCACTTTTTGCTCTGCTATCAAGATAAGTACACTCACCTTATGCTCTGCTATCAAGATAAGTTCACTCACTTTTTGCCCTGCTATCAAGCTACATACACTCACTTTTTGCCCTGCTATCAAGCTAGGGTACACTCACTTTTTTCCCTGCTATCAAGCTAGGGTACACTCACTTTTTTCTCTGTTATCAAGATAGGTACACTCACTTTTTACTCTGCTATAAAGATAGGTACACTCACTTTTTGCTCTGCTATCAAGATAGATACACTCACTTTTTGCTCTGCTATCAAGATAGGTACACTCACTTTTTGCTCTGCTATCAAGATAGGTACACTCACTTTATACTCTGCTATCAAGATAGGTACACTCACTTTTTACTCTGCTATCAAGATCGGGTACACTCACTTTTTGCTCTGCCATAATGCTAGTATTCATTCACTTTTTGATCTGCTATCAAGATAGGTACACTCACTTTTTACTCTGCTATCAAGCTAGGATACACTCACTTTTTACTCTGCTATCAAGCAAGGATACACTCACTTTTAACTCTGCTATCAAGATGGGGTACACTCACTTTTTATTCTGCTATCAAGCTATGATACACTCACCTTTTACTCTGCTATCAAGCTAGGATACANTTTTACTCTGCTATAAAGATAGGTACACTCACTTTTTGCTCTGCTATCAAGATAGATACACTCACTTTTTGCTCTGCTATCAAGATAGGTTCACTCACTTTTTACTCTGCTATCAAGATAGGTTCACTCACTTTTTGCTCTGCTATCAAGATAGGTACACTCACTTTTTGCTCTGCTATCAAGATAGGTACACTCACTTTTTACTCTGCTATCAAGATAGGTACACCCACTTTTTACTCTGCTATCAAGATCGGGTATACCCACTTTTTGCTCTGCCATAATGCTAGGATTCATTCACTTTTTAATCTGCTATCAAGATAGGTACACTCACTTTTAACTCTGCTATCAAGATGGGATACACTCACTTTTAACTCTGCTATCAAGATGGGGTACACTCACTTTTTATTCTGCTATCAAGCTGGGATACACTCACTTTTTACTCTGCTATCAAGCTAGGATACACTCACTTTTTACTCTGCTATCATGCTAAGGTACACTCACTTTTTGCTCTGCTATCAAGCTAAGTTACACACACTCTTTGCTCTGCTATAAAGCCAAGACAAACTCACCTTTTGCTCGGCTATCTCCTTCCTACGCTGCTCTAGAGCCTTCTGCTGCTTGTTCGTATGATCTACGATGTTCCCCATCAACAGCTTGCTCTCCATTGCCTGCAAAGGGAACACATTGGCATCATTGAGAACAAATATCAAAAGATTCGCAAGAGGGCCAATATCAGTTTTTATAAGGGACAGAGCTATGAAAAGGTCCACAGAGGGCCAGTATGTGTGATTACAGGTGGCCATTCACATCATTGCATAGAGGTGTTCAGACCAAACAACTCAGATTATCGTTCCAAGATGATTGTACTAAGCTGACCTTGATTTTAGCCTCCAGCTGATCCCTGGCCTCCTTCTCCTTGTTCATCTTGGACTCTTTCTCCTGAATGGTGCTCAGTATCTTGTCCTTCTCCTAAAATAGTTGATTGAAATTGAGCCTCGCTCTGTGAAAAGGGGTTAAACGCATGTGCTTAAAGTGTAATCCCAGATTAGCCTGTGCAGTCTGCACAGGCTTATCAGGGACAACACTTTCCACTTTTATTGTTTTGTTCGTTTAAAGGAAAGCCCTTCTTGAAGAAAATCAAGATTAGGCGGAAAGTGCCGTCCCTGATTAGCCACACAATGCATCATTTTGGGTTAACCAAGAATTTGGACTTTCTGAGTTAGTCCCAAAGTAGGTCAATGTTGTATAAAGCTTATTCTTACAGCCTGCATCATGCTCTTGTTGTTGAGGATGGACTCCTTCTCCTGCTCCAGCTTCAACTGCTGCTCCTGCATGTAAGCCTCCGCATCCTCCTCACTGCCTTCCACCCCCTCATCCTCATCATCATCATCATCCTCCGAGCCACTGATGATCTCACCTGCAAATAACATCATTATTTTCATCATTATCATTATCATCATCATAATCATCATCATCATCATCATCATCATCATCACCATCATCATCAATGATTATCATCATCATCATCATAAGTGATTATCATCATCATCATTATCATCATCATCATAAGTGATAATCATCCACATCTTCCTCATCATCATCAATGATTATCATCATCATCATCATCATCAGCATAAGTGATTATTATCATCATCATCATCATCATTATCATCCTCCTCCTCATCATCATCACCACCACCACCACCATCATCATCATCATCATCATCCTTAATCCTCATCACCATCATCATTAGTGATAATCATCCTCCTCCTCATCATAATCGTGATCATCATCCTTCATCCTCATCATCATTAGTGATAATCATCGTAATCATCATCCTTCATCTTCATCATAATCATCATTAGTGATAATCATTATTATCGTCATTTGATAATTTGTGCCCATGTTTTCTGATATCCCATGCACAACTAAATTATGAGGCAGAAACAATCACGTACTTAAATTATGCATGTATGTAAAAGCATGTAATTTTCCACTTTGACCTTGACCTAAAAGTGTGTGACATAATTTGTGCATGGGATACATTGTCTTGATATGAGTATCATTTGTTCTCATTGATTTCAAAATCCTATAAGGGCACATAACAAAGTTATGAGCAACACACAAACATACACCGTCAATATATACACATAAGGAATACGCAAGTGTCAACAACGACCTTGACCTTTAGGACAGCGACAATAGTTTTATTTGAGACACGCCTTCTTGATAATACAGTCAAAACTGACCTAGCGGTCAACTCAAAATAACGGTCAACTACAGACAACGGCCAGTCTGGACTCCCCCCGACAAAAATCACTCTATATTACACTTGGGAATAACGGCCAATCGTCCATAACGGCCAACGGCCAGTATATTTCACTCCCAAAGTCATTTTTGAACTCAAAACAGCGGTCACGAGTCAGTCGTTTCGAGTTGCGAAAAGTAAACACACAAATCAATCTGCGTTGTTGTCGTTTACCTTTGACGTCATAGCGTCTAGTGTGCGTCTATTATGCGGGTAAAGAATCTGATTGCGGTAACTTCCTTTGATATCATAAAAGCGGACTGATGCGAGAAAACAAATAACGACTTAGTGACGATTTAATTTTGATTGCATGAAACATGTGCAAGTAACAATAACAATGTGTTTTGGTAGCAATTAGCGGCCCTGTCATAACAGAACAGAACAGAACGCCTTAGTAATAGAGCGTGACAAAATCAATAGATCTTTATCGCTGAAAAGGTGTGAACAACAACACTTAGCTAGCGTGTGTTATTATAAAAAGGTGATAAAAGAATTAGTGATCCTTTATTGTGGAACAACAGGCATCGAATTGCAACTTTTGTAACAAACTTTCAGCATTTATGGAAGCGGACATTTTCTCGTGTAAAACGTCTGTTAACCATTTTCAATTTCCTGGGGAGAAGCTAACACCACTGGTTATCCGAAAATCCAGAAAACTGATGTATGACCATGTGTTTAAGATAAATTATGCTTAGATGTGTTTAATAAAAATGATGTTTGCGTACTAATAAATATTAAAACTTTTGGATTCTTTGCATGAGAACAATAACCTTATGCCGTACTTTCGGTTTATAACAGCGTTGCGCTATTACTTTTGCGGAAGTGACGTCATTGACACATGACGACCGTTAGGTAAAAATATCTTCCAATGAACGTAAAATGAAATGTCGGATTTACTGAATTAAAGAGATGCATGAGTAAACAACATTATAATGGTTGAAAAAATCATACCTTTAAGAATAGGCACGAATTTTAATCAATTTATAAGCTATTAATTTGTAGCATTTACTAGAAATAATTTATGTTATAATTATCTATCTGCAAAAAGCCTTTGTTTAAATTACTATGT
This sequence comes from Dreissena rostriformis, assembly GCA_007657795.1. Classification (NCBI taxonomy): domain Eukaryota; kingdom Metazoa; phylum Mollusca; class Bivalvia; order Myida; family Dreissenidae; genus Dreissena; species Dreissena rostriformis. The sequence goes on along the minus strand of VMBQ01006161.1, from coordinate 48,877 downwards.
TTAAAAACGACTGTGTGGGGTAACGACCTAGCAATACTACCAACTGACCAACGCACTAAAAAGTGGTCATCTTAGAACAATGGCCACCTGTCTGCAACGGTCACTTTGGTAATTTCCCTTGACTGGCCGCTGTTCTCAGTTTGGACTGTACATGTATGGTCAATTGCGCGAATTTATTTTTAAGTCCCTTCATGCATCACAAAGTTATGAGCCAGACTCACCTGAGTATTCAGACACAAATTGTTGAAGACAATACCTGATAAAAGGTACGAAATTAGTAAGAGAACAATATAATAGACCTAAATAAACAAGAGATGTGTCCAAATTGCCCCCAAATTTTTATAACCAAATTTGACCTTTGGCGTTTAAGTGTGATCCTTACCACTTAGGTAGGTTTTAGACATAAAATGCTGTATCCTCATGATTGTCATTAGTTGTAAGTAATCTTAAAAAAGCTTGACGAATGACAAAGTAACAGTCAGAATAAGCTGTTTTGTGGCCAATTTTAATCTTTGAAGTGTGATCTTCACCTTTGAGGCAAGAAGACAAGTGTAACACACAACATTGCATCTCATGATGAATTGCATTTGGGCCAAAATATTTTTAAATAAATCAATATATGGCAAAGTTATGGCTTAGGCTAAGATGATCAGTGTGACTTCTTTATTCCATCTTCTTTGCGAGCGGGAATAAAAACAATCAAACCTCAAAAAATAATAACACACAAAAGATACACACAAGTTACTGGGTAACTGAAATATTATGAACAGCATTGCATTCAAAGGTGAGTAAAGCCTCAATTCTACTTTCAATATTAATATCAGTTATCTCACATGTTACATAAGCTTAATTGATGACTAGCGTGGCATCAAGGTTTATCTAAGATTCGATATTGTAAACTAGTTTTTGAATGCAAGTGACCCAGATTGAAATTCTGTCTAGATATTGGCAAGATAAACACTATGACCAAGTTTCATCAAGATTGATTCATAATTATGGCCTTTAGAGTAGTAATAAGTTTTTTTTAAATATTTTACCTGGAGACCTTGTTTTTGGCTGCACGTGACCCAGAGTCAAACTATGCTTAGATATAATTTTCCAAATAAACATTCTGACCAAGTTCCATCAAGATTGAGTCATAAATGTGGCTTGAGTGGTAACAAGGTTTTTCTAAGATTAGACCTGATGACCTAGTATTTTGACACACATGACTCAGATTTTATTTCAGCCTGGATATTGTTAGATAAACATTCTGACCAAGTTTCATAAAGATTGGATACAAAATGTGGACTCTATAGAGTGGTAACGAGCTTTAACTTGAAAACACACCCCCGAGGGGACGGACACCGGGCATAGGGTGATCACATGAGCTCACTTTCAGCACTTTGTGCTCATGTGAGCTAAAAATAACAATAGATATTTGTTTTCCAACTTAACATTCATAAGTCTATGTGAAAGGATATAAGTATTAAAGAGGTTTCCATAGTTTCAATGACAGCAAACAAAGTTTCATGTGCTCCTTACCATTTTCATTTCGTTTTGTCCTCCTCTTTTTCTTCTTCTTAGGGCCACCTCTACCAGCAAGCGTGTCTTTTAACCTACAGGCAACAACAGTAATTCTGTGAGTAGAATAAAATATTGTATGGATGTCATAAGTAATTGTATGGATAGCATATGTTATTGTTTGGATAGCATAAGAAATTGTTTGGATGTCATAAGTAATTGTATGGATGTGATGTCATAAGTAATTGTATGGATGTGATGTCATAAGTAATTGTATGGATAGCATAAGTAATTGTATGGATGTGATGTCATAAGTAATTGTATGGATGTGATGTCATAAGTTATTGTATGGATGTCATAAGTAATTGTATGGATAGCATAAGTAATTGTATGGATGTCATAAGTAATTGTATGGATGTCATAAGTAATTGTATGGATGTCATAAGTAATTGTATGGATAGCATAAGTTATTGTATGGATGTCATAAGTAATTGTATGGATAGCATAAGTTATTGTATGGATGTCATAAGTAATTGTATGGATGTCATAAGTAATTGTATGGATGTCATAAGTAATTGTATGGATGTCATAAGTAATTGTATGGATGTCATAAGTAATTGTATGGATGTCATAAGTAATTGTATGGATGTCATAAGTAATTGTATGGATGTCATAAGTAATTGTATGGATGTCATAAGTAATTGTATGGATGTCATAAGTAATTGTATGGATGTCATAAGTAATTGTATGGATGTCATAAGTAATTGTATGGATGTCATAAGTAATTGTATGGATGTCATAAGTAATTGTATGGATGTCATAAGTAATTGTATGGATGTCATAAGTAATTGTATGGATGTCATAAGTAATTGTATGGATGTCATAAGTAATTGTATGGATGTCATAAGTAATTGTATGGATGTCATAAGTAATTGTATGGATGTCATAAGTAATTGTATGGATGTCATAAGTAATTGTATGGATGTCATAAGTAATTGTATGGATGTCATAAGTAATTGTATGGATGTCATAAGTAATTGTATGGATGTCATAAGTAATTGTATGGATGTCATAAGTAATTGTATGGATGTCATAAGTAATTGTATGGATGTCATAAGTAATTGTATGGATGTCATAAGTAATTGTATGGATGTCATAAGTAATTGTATGGATGTCATAAGTAATTGTATGGATGTCATAAGTAATTGTATGGATGTCATAAGTAATTGTATGGATGTCATAAGTAATTGTATGGATGTCATAAGTAATTGTATGGATGTCATAAGTAATTGTATGGATGTCATAAGTAATTGTATGGATGTCATAAGTAATTGTATGGATGTCATAAGTAATTGTATGGATGTCATAAGTAATTGTATGGATGTCATAAGTAATTGTATGGATGTCATAAGTAATTGTATGGATGTCATAAGTAATTGTATGGATGTCATAAGTAATTGTATGGATGTCATAAGTAATTGTATGGATGTCATAAGTAATTGTATGGATGTCATAAGTAATTGTATGGATGTCATAAGTAATTGTATGGATGTCATAAGTAATTGTATGGATAGCATAAGTAATTGTATTGATGTCATAAGTAATTGTATGGATGTCATTAGTAATTGTATTGATGTCATAAGTAATTGTATGGATGACATAAGTAATTGTATTGATGTCATAAGTAATTGTATGGATGTCATAAGTAATTGTATGGATAGCATAAGCAGGGTGCAGGATTACGTGACTTTGTGGGGTTCACAATTAAACATTAATGGATGTAAATAACTTTTTTAAACATGTTTTCTTAAGAATTTCAAATTGTGTATAAAAGACAGTTTTTCATGCTGCTTATGGTAATGTGAAATACATCAGAATTACTATATTTAATAAGCCTGTGTTCTTGGCATAAAATTTGATGTGTACAGCATTCATGTACACCGTTATGCTTCATGCAACATGAAATTTCTGCACCGATTTCAGACTTATTCAAGGATTTATTTTTTAATCTTAAGATATCAGCACAAACTGAAAGAAAAATTGTCTGGTATGCACTAAAGATATTTGCAAAAAATAAAGTTCTTATCGGTGTGTTTACATTCTGTCCAGCCCGTGCGTAAACCCCTGAAAATCCTGCACCCTGGATAGCATATCATATCAAATGTTACATGTATCACCTTATCACTGTAAATAACTGTAATTATAACTGTAATTTATTCAATTTATGATTCAATCAATCTGTCAGCTTATTCAATATGCTTGAATGTATTTGATAAACAAAATGTGTTTGTGAAACACTATGTCCCCTTTTGAGCGATTTTGACCCATATATTTGGACACTTGACCTTGAAGAATGACCTTGACCTTTCACCACTGAAAATGTGCAGCTCCATAAGATATACATACATGCCAAATATGAAGTACTGTTGCTATATTCAATATTGCAAAAGTTATGGCAAATGTAAAAGTTTGACGCAAACCAACAAACAAACCAACAAACAGACAGGGCAAAAACAATATGTCCCCCAGTATAGACTGGGGGGCATAACAATTGTTATTCTTGATTGGAATTTTGACCTTAAATAAATATGGATATAACCCTTAAAACAACTAAAATTATCCCAAGGTAAAAACATTTTATTTTTAAATGCCCTTGATTGTCACATGAAATTTCTCATACTGACAACAGATTTGAGCTCACTTTAGTTTGAATGCCAATACATAACCCCATGAATTTCAGTCATTATAACATGAATCTCATTAAAAGTTGTGGTTAACCCAGCTGTTAATGATAGCATAACAAACATTAAATAAATAGAAGCTGATTATAACAGGTAACTCTTTATGATAAATGTTGTTTGTTTGTTTTTTTGTTTGTTTTTTTTTTAGCTGCTTTTCACAGTATTTCAGGCGTATCACGGCCGTCAGCTAATCTGCTTCCATTTTCCTGGGTAAAATGGTTTACGAGCACTTACCGCACATACTTATGTCAGTAAGATACAAATGCCATACTTAAATCAGAGATTGAATGCCAATACAAAATAATTGCTCTACCGAACCCTTCATTTAATATGTGGCCAGAGTGGGGATCAAACACACAATTCTCAGATTTGTAGCCTTCTATCGACCGAGCTTGATGGCCCAGTTTTGATGTCCATGAAAATTTTATTTTCATTTGTGTTACAATTTAGCATCCTTCTGGGAGAACTGGGCTTAATGCAGTCAGCAGAGGCTAATCAGGGACGACACTTTCCTGCCCTTTTGGTATTTTTTGTTTAAAGAAGGTCTCTTCTTAGCGAAGATCCGGTTTAGGCGGAAAGTCTCATCCCTGATTACCATAGCCTTTGTGGAATGCAAAGGCTAATCTGGGACAACAATTTACTCTCATGCATTAAGCCCCGTTTTCCCAGAACGATGCTCGATTGATGTTCAAATACATGTGGATACCTCTTGATTTCATCCTGGAACTCCCTCAGCAGGGCATCTTTGGGGTCCTCATTTATCTTGGGCTTGTTCTTGATGTTCTTGGCTCGGTTGGCATACCTGAACGTGGCAACATTGAAATGTGCCCTCAGTAAGCGAAGGATTTTATTGCAGTCATTGAAATTAGCAGTGCACCCAAGAACATCCAAATTCTTGCAGTATTACTCAAGACCAAGACAATGATAAAAGCCTGCCTTAAAAAAATTCTTAGCATAGCTGGTTTAAAAAATTTCAGTGCAGGGCTATTATTTATCACTGGCAACAGGATGGGTGGAAGAAGTGATACCACCATGTTTTATAATGAATCTACTGACAGTTATAGATATTCTCACCCTTTCTAAAAACAGACATTGTAAAGTTGCATTTTAGTACACAATAGTTGTCCATGTCTTCACAAGTTTGGAAAAACCCATCTTATCTGTAGGTGCAAACAAAAATGACCCATTTTTTGTACCAATGGTAGTTACATTCAAATAATTAAGGTTGGTATGGTATGGTATGGGATTTTGTAAGGGTTTTAAATGTGTCACCTTACATTGTACCCCTAAATTAGTGTTTTTTTCTCCTTGTCAAATCTTGTAATGTCAGCAGTAAGTCAACTTTTATTGGCAACATGCACATTTTATTAAATAGTTAATTTAATACAAAAAATAAATAATTCTATGACATGTTTCTATATTCTTCATAAGCAATGGGCCTAGGTTGCTTATCCAAACCTCTGATATTCGTTATTAATTTCTTGAACTAACAAACATCAAATCAATGACCAATGTGTGGTAGCGAACAATCCTGTGTTTCTCAACACGCTACACGCTACCATGACAATTCAATGCCTACCTCAATGTGCTCATGGTTTCATCGAAGTTGTAGTCTGCAGGACCTATGTTGGCTACCATCACTGTTTTAGCATTACCACCGAGTGAATCTGAAAATCAGCAACATTCTATAAGCAACAAAAAATGCCATAAAAGGCTCATATGGGACGACACTTAACACACATTCATTTAGCCCAGTTTTCCCAGAGCGTGGCTAAATTTTTTATTACATCATGATAATACTCGGTCCTCATGAGTTGCTATGCAAGAGAAATCCAAAGCATTGTTTATTGTTTGATTCACACAGAAAACCCAATCTATTTTAATGGCACATTCTTTCCAATGCATTTCAATGCTGAAAGATTTGCAATCCTTGGAAAAAAATAAATTAGCGTTTTTAATTATATGTTCTGATCAGCCCATCTGCGATAAGGGCCTGTATTCACCAAACATTTCTTAGACTTAAGTCTAAGAATAAACAATATTCTTAACATTGAATTATACAAGAATTGCTTTAATTTTGAGTCAAACTTGGCATTAACCACTGCTATCTACATCATTCTCCGTGTAATACATTTCCTTGATGACATCATTACCAGTGCTTACCTGTATATAGTCAAACCCTTGACATATTTTTCTTGGTTCTAAGTCCATTCTTTATTCTTAAGTCTAAGAATTGGTTGGTGAATACGGGCCTAGGTCTGATAACTACCCCTATTGAGTGCCCATACCTTGCAGCAGCCTGGTAAGCTTGGAGTCCCTGTATGGTATATGGGTGCTCTTGCCATCCACTAAGGCAGAGATCACGTTACCCAGGGCAGACAGGGACAGGTTGATCTTCGTGGCCTCCTTCAGTCTATCTCCCTGAAAAAATGTGATGGAAATGAGTGCAATCTTGCAGGCTCTGCATTGAAGTTTTATACAATCTGTTTATTCCATGACAATTTGAGAAATTTGTTTCCTTACTTTTTAAGAACAGTAATTAAAACCTTGTATTAACAGTTAAAATTCATTTCATTAGAATTCTGTTCCATCAAGTTCACCAAGACAGAATGTTCAGTTATTTATTAAAGATTAAGTTCTTTTTTTCATTACCTTTAGCAAGTTATTATAATCATATTATAGAAATTTTCAGTTCCAAGAGGGGCACCCTGTTTTTCATATCATAACATGCAATTCATGCAAGTTTGGATGTTTTTCATAAAAAAGTGCACAAGTTCTTTGTCTGACATCAATTATATACCCCTCTTCTTTGTATTGTGGAGTAAGGAGGAGGAGGGGGGAGGAGAGAGGGTGGGTATAATAATCTACAATAAACAGGATTCAACAAAATAGATGATCAACGATGTGTGACTCACCTCTGACTTGGTCTTTGACTGGCGCTCACTTCCTGCTAGATCCACGAGGTTGAGTCTGCCCACACGTATGTGACTCTCACCATCGTCTCGTACCTGAAGAATAAAGTAAAATGAAACATGAGCCGTGCTCTGGGAAAAAGGGGCTTAATGCATGTGCGTAAAGTGTCCTCCCAGATAAGCCTGTGCGAACTGCACAGATTGATCAGGGACAACACTTTCCACTTTTATGGTATTTTTTCATTTAAATGAAGTCTCTTTTTGGCAAAAATCCACTTTACTCGGAAAGTTTAGTCCCTGATTAGCCTGTCCAGACTGCACAGCCTAATATGAAACAACACTGTACAAACATGCATAAAGCCCTGTTTTTCCCATTACGAGGCTCATATTTAATCCAATCATTATATCTGTGATAAAAACTAAGCTGTATTTTCCCCTTGTTGAAAACAGTCTACATATACAGTATAGTGACATCATTTGGTTTTAATTTTTTTAAGTAAATCAATTTTTTTGTGTTCCATTAGCAAATAAGATACAATATATTTCTTAAAACATAATTTGCTGAAGAACTTCAGACTTGACCAACATCAAGGAAATTAAACATTAAAGCACACTTACATGTAGCTTTAACAAGAGCACATGCGAGCGGATGCCAACGCTCGGCTGTGGGTGCTTGGATTTTGTTTTTTTGACCTTTGACCTTAAAGGTCATCATTGACCTTGACCTTTTCAACACTCAAAATGTGCAGGTCGATGAGATACACATGAAAAACCAAAAAAAAAACAAGTTTGTTTGACTTTTGACCTTGAAGGATGGCCTTGACCTTTCACCGCTCAAAATGTGCAGCTCCATGAGATACACATGCATGCCAAATAT
>VMBQ01006161.1:0-29232 GCA_007657795.1 Dreissena rostriformis | reverse complement strand
AGCAAGAGCTGAATATATTAATCACCATCAGGGGTCGACAAATTTTGTTTCAGCAACTTGCCCTGCAGGGCGAGTAGCTAAGAATTTTCACTTGCCCTGCTGAAATATGTACTTGCCCTGCAATTTATTGAAAAAATGCAATAAATCAGTAACTAATATGTTTTATCGTGATTTTTTATTGGTTATCATCGTATTTGTTACGCTCTAATAAATTGATGTGTCAACACTCGATTTTTCACATTTCTTACTTGAAAATGCAGGTGCGCGGATTTTTTTACCATGACACCGGTTGTTAGGACTAATTTTAGCGCAGTGTGAATAATAAAAATCCGGTTAATTTGTTATCGCCGATTAAAAACGTTGTTTTGTTTGGTAAAGATGTGTTAAAACTTAAAATGTTAATCTTTTCGGCCAGAAATGCCACTCGCCCTGCAGGACGAGCGCTGCCGGAATATTCACTTGTCCGGAGCCGATTTTCACTCGTAATTACGAGCGGGCAAGTGGATTTGTCGAACCCTGTTATGCGACCACACCATATCATGTAAGTTGTTTTAAATTGTGTATTAGTGATACATTTATGATATGTTTGTGGTTATTTATGCAAGAAAATATTTTATGTTGCTAAATTTACCGATTAAAGTGCTGCCTAGTTCCACTGCTGTGATTTGCATGAATTCTTTTGCCTACTTTCTATGGTAAATCGTGTTAGCGGTTGCAACTCAGAGCAACCCGGATGTCAATATATATAGCTGGGAGTTGGATTATTGCAACTAGTCTGTCTCTAAGACAAAAGTTACAGGTTTAAATTGCCACAATGGATAATTATGTCAAGGGCCAATTACTTGATACAAGCGTGACTATATATAATTAAAATGAATTGATGACACACACAACACTTAATAATTCAATGGGCCAATCGGCATTACAATCAACCCATAGTTACTACCCCACCCACTTTATCTATCAGTATCAAATGAGAAAGCTCGAAATATTGAATGAAAATGCCACAAAACATTTATATAAAACATATGTACCTGTAGCAGTTTCTTATCACAATCGTTTAACGTAATTTTACGCAAACGACATTTACCAAGAGAGCTGTAAATTTAAGTCAACATAATTATGCAGACAGCAAAAGCTTTTTACACAAATATTTCTCAACGCCACCTATCAAGGGACACCACTCGTACTAAAAGACAATTCCGAATAGCATTGGTGGGAATGTCGTTCACTTTCAAGAGCAAAGGCCAAAGATATATCATGTTTATTTATAGATCTTTGACTTGAGTTACGATATGAAAAAAAAACATGCATTTGTAGATCTAGACATACATGTATGGGCACTTCATTAAAAAAAAATGTTATTAAGCGTTTGAGACATGAATTTTAAGGCTTTGTATTTCACTAAAAGACGTATTATAAAGTAAAAATATATTTAACAAATGCGCATCCGGACCAAAAAAGTAAAAATAGAAAGCAATACATTTAAGAAATGCAATGTAAGAGGAAAGTGATTCACATGATATGCAGGTGATATTATAATCACCCATACAATTTTATCAGCGACACATATTATCACTCAGACATATTTGTCCTGTGGGTGAGGGGGAGAGCGGGAGCAAAAGCAGAAGTGGGTGAGAGATGCACCCATTCATTATAAATAAGGTCACTATACAATATAAGTAGATCTAGTGAAAACAACTTCTTTTTTGTTTCTGAAGACTTCAGACTTCAGTGAAGTGTTCTTTTTTAGCATTTCAGGTTTTGCATCCCCCTAAACTGTTAATATATGTTTACATATCTTGTATGTGTGTGTTTGCTAATGTATGTGCAAATTTATGCAAAATAAACTCATATAAACAAAAAAATTAATATCTGAGTAAATGGACCAATAGTGTTCAACTTTAGCAATGGTATTCTTATGCTAGCTAGCATGTAGTCTGACACTAAGTGACAGGTTTAATTTGTTTTTGTTTATAAGAGATTTATTTACAGGTGCTCCAGCGTCTTCACGACTGCTCCATGTATACACCTGCCCCTGTGACCTTTCAGGGGGGAAATATTAATTTTGAGCCAAAGTAGGTCAAATTTACCCCGGCTTCCCGGGTTTTCGCCAAAGATATAATTTAGATCCAAATAGCTCAGTGCACGGTGGCCAATGAGACCTTAATGTGCACTGGTAAAAAAAAAATAATAATTTCAAGACAATCCTGTCTGAACGCCTCCGCCAAGGGAGTGCAAGCTCACCGTTCTGCCTTTATGGCCACTCACGTCGTCATCGGCTGTCGTCTTCATGCCCGAGGCGGTTTCCCCAGTGCGTTGAGCGCACTGAGTACCGCCGCCCCGAGGTCCCTCTCTAGAGCACCTCCTCGATGTTCATGGGTGTGAGCACCCCGGGCTAAGCCCGGACCCATGTCCGTCCCGTATGTCCTTCACACTGGTGGTGTCGCTGTCCCGCCGTACCCGTCCCTCTACAGACGGGACCTCTGGCAGGTACAGGCCAGCGAACTCTCGACGATAAACAGCGGATGACAAGTCCGCTGCATCTTGGAGAAGAAAGCAACCCCAGCAGTATGGAAGACGTCCGGCTCGAGGGTGACGGACTCAGCTGGATTAGCAGAGCCACCCGCAGAAGTTCTCCAGGTGAGAAGATCTTCTGCGGGCGACTCTCGACTCGGTCGCGACGAGCACGCTCCAGCTGCTGACCGAGGCCTGAGTGACAGGTTTAAATTGTCACAATGGATATATATAGTGTGTTCAAGGGCCAATTACTAGACACGAGCTTGACTATATATAATTAAAATGATTTGATGACATACACACAACGTTTACTTGGGCAAAGGCCAAAGATATATCATGTTTACTTATAGATCTTTGACTTGAGTTACGATATGAACAAAAAAACATGCATTTGTAGATCTAGACATACATGTATGGGCACTTTATTTTAAAAAATGTTATAAAGCGTTTGAGACATAACTTTTAAGGCTTTGTAATTCACTAAAAGACGCATCATTATAAAGTTAAAATATAGTAAATAAACAAATGCGCATCCAGACCAAAAAAAGTAAAAATATTCAGCAATACATTTAACAAATGCAATGTAAGAGGAAAGGGGTTCACATGATATGCAGGTGGTATTATTGTCGCCGGGTGGTGAGAGGTGTGCGGCCAGTCCGTGACTCGAACCCGGGACACCTCGCTTACAGGGCGAGTGCTCTCCCGACTGAGCTAACCGGGCCGCCACACATCTTTTCAGCCAGTCCGAGACTCGAAACCGGGACACCTCGCTTATGGGCGAGTGCTCTCCCGATTGAGAAAACCGGGCCGCCACACATCTTTTCGCCAATCCCGCTTAAGTTCGGTACCGTGACATTATAATCACCCATACAATTTTATCAGCGACACATATTATCATTCAGCCACATGTGTCCTGTGGGTTAGGGGGGGGGGCGGGAGCAAAAGCTGAAGTGGGTGAGAGATGCACCCATTCATTATAATGATTCAATGCATCGTTCAGGATTCGTGTTTCTTGCCATCTTGTTGTAAACTCCGTTTTCTTGCAGTGACTTTTAGTTTTTTATTCTTGTTTCAGCAGTAGTGTTCTCACAAGGTATCTGTAAATGCTTCGCAGGGGTCAAATGTACACCATGCACATGCTTTATTGTATTTTTATGTCGCTGAAGCAGTGTGCATTACCTTGATCAAGTGCGTTAGGTGGGAATCATCTCGTATCCCATTTATATTCAAATGGACACATGACGCATGCAAAAGTACATGTACATAGTACGATATTGCTAATGTACGTTCACAGTTACGCCCCGACCTCGTTTGGAAAGACACATATAAACATACTCCTCCCATTGAGCACCTATGTGGGAATCACCACATTTGACTTTATTGGACAGAAGGTATGATCTGCAAGTTCCCTCACCACTGGCAAGGTGTTGGTGTGCATAAAGGTCTTGTGTGTGTATTTCGAAGTTTATGAGTCTTTCCGCGCCTAAGGCTGCACTATGTGAGGACATATTTGAAGTAGAAATTGTTTCAACACAACGCAGAGTTTACTGCCATGAACGTGAGCATGCCTATACATTATTTATACAATTGCATCGGCTCAATATAGTCCCAAAGAACAACTGTTTAAGAATGTAAACATTTGGAAATGGAAAAATGGACGGCGAAATTTACTTGTAGTGATATCACGCCCTACCTAGTGCAATGTGGCCTCCTTAAGCCGACTAAACAACAACAACATTTCTTCAGAGCAGCAATGACAAACACAGTTTTGACAGCATTAAAGCTGGTGAGTTAACAATTAATTTTCATAATCAAAAAGCTATTGCTCAAATTCATGTTACCTTATTGTGAACCAATGTTCTACTTGCACAACATGGTCCAATACGACTATGTTATTATCTACATGGATTTCGGACAGTAGGGCTACAACACACTATCATGACAATACAAGTTGACTATAAAAACGATGGCTTGTATTGTATTTAACTATTCACCCGAACTTTTATGCTTAATTATTCATGATGAGTGCAACGTTTATATCAGGTTTCTTTCCATTTATCAATGTTATTCGACATATGGATAATCAGTTAAAACCACTTATTTATTATTCCTTCAATGCCCTTTTATTTTCAACACCATTATGATTATTAACTTAAGGCTTCAGTAAAATGTAAAGGTAACTAGACTGAAAACTATTAATTAAATAATTATTATACATCGTCGTAAAGTTAACTGAAAATATAACGCTATTTAATCAAATAACACCATGAAAGGTCACTGACACCGTTAACAGTTATATGCTGCTTTAAATCAACGAAAATAAAAAAAGAAAGTAGAAAATGCACTTTTAAAACTGTTTTTCTTAAATGAATAAATTTGAAAATAATTAAGCATTTGTAACTGATTAAAAAATTGGACTGTTTCTGTTGTTTTTCGTTGAGTAAGAGTCGGAAATGGACTATTGAATGAATACAGTAGATTCCGCTTAATTGAATAGCCCATTTGTCAGGTCCGAATATTCAATTATCTGCAGTATTCAATTATACGAAATCAGTTACATTACCAACATGCCAAAGTATGAGCGTCCTAGAAATTAGTCTGTATTCCGTGTTTTGTTGAATTCTCAAATGCCCATAATCAAATTTGTAATCCGAAACACTCTTCCCAATTTAATTTTTACTCGACGTTATCACATGCTTCAAATAAACTGCAAATGTACAGTGTGTTTTAATCCTTTCTCTCAAGAAAAGTGCGCCCAAATTATTCCCTACATGTACAATGTTACATCAAACTCACGGAAAGCGTGTGTGTATTAAAGAATGATGTAAAAATATGTAAGAATGATTTGGAATTGACATTTCCTCAAAATTAATTGCAAATCAAACACACTGTATCTTTATCGTTACAGTCGTTAACATGAGTCATTATTGCAACAGTTATTGTACTGTATATTGATAAAACAGAAAATTGCTGGATTATAGTGTGCAATTGATAATTGGCTATTCAATTAACCGGAATACACCATATTTCCTATCAGATTAAGCAATGTTTTTACAATGGGAAGAGATGCAAATGGTTTGGTGTTTTCAATTTCTATTCAATTAACCGGATTATTCGATTATCCAATATTCAATTAAGTGGAATCTACTGTACTAGCGGATGCAAATTAAAAAAAATCTTTCTTGTTTTCAATTTTTATTATATTTTTTAACATAATCATAATGTTCCTATGGTTAAAGTGACATTAAGCGCATTTTTCAATGTTGAATTGAGCTGAAAAGAATTAACAGGTCAAAAGAGTTAGTTAAAATGTGGTAAATGACCAATTATCTGCAACTCATCTTGCTACCAGTTGTCTATAAAAAATAAATATTATATTCAATATTTTACATGACTGTCCCAGTCCTCTAAGCCGAGCGGAATTGTCTTTTTTTTAGGATCGGAGTAAGTGTAAAAAAAACTGTTTGTGTGTCGTATGATAGATATCGTTGCAGGAAATTAAAATGATCCGTAAAACAAAATTGTGTCTTTGTGTCGTATGAATGAATCTGCACTAAAACTAAATTTAGATTCACATCGTACATCAAATCATTTCTTTTGTCAGTTGTCAAAACAAAAGTACGGTTATATTTAAATGCATTATTTTTCTCTTTCCGGGATATTGGTTAAGTATGTTGATGCTGCATTAACAAATATAAGTGTATATGAAGTGAAAACACCAAAAATAAACAACGGTTGCGATAGACACCTATAAAAATAGCATATACCGGTACTGTTAGATACGCTTAATGTCACTTTAAATCTGCTAATATAAAGTGAGCGAAAAACTTGACAATAAAATTAAAAATATTTATAATAAACAGTATTTTTTAATAATCTGCAAACGTAACCATTTTATTTCATAACCTGAAATACTGTCTGATTTCTTAACTTATTCACCAGCAGGGCCCTCAATCTATCAAATCTGCCGCCGAATTTCGGCGGCAGTCCCCCACCTGAAAAGTTTACTTTTTTCCCCTTTTTGGGGGAAAAATTCCCCCTATTTTTTTTATTTTTTTGTATAATAGAAAGATGTGTCTCATGATTATTATATCTCAATTCTATTTCAATTTAATCTTTTCACACATACTAAATTATGAAAAAAGCAATGAATATAGTGCAAATATGTACACATGTAATAATGAGAGAGTAAGTAAAAAAAATCCCCCAAAAAGGGAAACACCGCGAAAATTCCCCCTCCTAAGGGCTGCGGACCCCTTCCCCCAAAGAAGTGTGAGGGCGCTGACCAGTTTTTCATTGAACAATCATGGTTATAAGATTGGGATAGGGTGGGACGGAGTGGGAGCTTGCATGGAGACCTAGTTTGGGATTGTATTTGGAGCTTGTCGTGTCATGGTCAAATTCACTGTTACTAAAAATTTAAAACGATTTCAGCTCAATAACTTTAGTTTGGATATAGGTTTTGGGGCATTGCCATGTTTCTTCTTGTTTTGTTCAAATTTGCAGTCATTGAGACAGATGAAAGTATTAGAAGCAGTGAAGACAGTTGTGCACAAGTGTGGTTCTGTAACAGTTTGGCTTGTGAAGTATGGATGCATTGCCTGCTGCATATCACAGTATGGTGTTCAACTGACTTTGGTAAGTCATATGATTGCCTGTATTCATTTGAGCCTTGCTCTGTGAAATGGGGGTTTAATGCATGTGCGTAAAGTGTCGTCCCAGATTAGCTTGTGCCAGGAGCTCCAGATAAGGATTTAGTATAAAGGGTATTTTATCCCCTGATATTATTGTTAAAGCGTATTTTACTCCTTTGTTTCAGCAATAAAGAGTATTTATGAATATTGAGGGGTATTTTCCTTTTCAATGGACAACTGACATAGTACATGGCGTGTTTAATCTAGAAATATTATTATTTGTTACGAATAAATGCAAACAGAATACATTTTAAATGATGATATGAACAGACTTTTTGTGAAATATTCCCAAAGGAGCCGCTGGGCGCTAAAAAGTTTAAACATCCCTTTTTTGATCCTCAAACATGATGGGCCCCATTTTATTACAAGCTTATTTTGATTGACTTTCTTTTGATTCAAAGGTTAACTTACACCAAAAACTCATCTGGATTATTGGTTAAACCGGAAACGCACATTAATCGATTGAAAAAATGTATCACTTTGTATTCACTATTGCGTAATGTTACGCACTGGGCTGATTTTTAAAGCGTTTTTTACATTTTTCAATGCGTAAATACGCAGATATGCATCTTATCTGGAGCTCTGGCTTGTGCAGTCCGCACAGGCTAATCAGGGATGACACTTTCCGCTTAAATTGGATTTTTGCTAAGAAGAGATTTACTTTAAACAAAATATAATAAAAGCGGAAAGTGCAGTCCGCACAGGCTAATCTGGGACGACACTTTACGCACATGCATTAAACCCCCTTTTCACAGAGCGAGACTCATTTATATATTTCTGCGATCATGGTGTCATGTTATTTCTCTAGCAGCACTTCATCTCTACCAGTGATCACTATAATGACTAGTCACTTACTGCTATAAAAGTGAAAGTCATGTTAATAATAGAAACAAGTTATCCACTATATAAATGGTTAGAATTGCACATATTGAAATATTTATGTGTATTTTATTCCTCAACGGGAGGCATAAAGCATTGCATGTGTACATCTGTCTTTATGTATGTCCCAAAGCTAGTATTTTGATCTACTGGGTATATCTCACTCCAACTTTCACAGTTGAATGACCTGAATGTTTAGTAACTGATCGTTAAGAAAGGAATTTTTGCTGGGATGAGTTTTGGCAAATTTATGGAATTTTGGTTGTTTTTTAGCTGAAGAATATAAAGTCCTCTGAAGCTTTAGTTTAAACTTCTTTTACCTACTGGATGGATCGAACTTTCACAGTTGAATGACCTTCATGTGTAGATGATTTAAAAAAAAGAAATCTGGTTGCGACAAGTTTTGGCAGAATTATGGCCCTTTGTTGTTTCCACTTTAGAATATATAGTCCAAACATTTCATGTTTTCAATGCATTTAACTGTTTGGTGGATCTTGCTTAACTTTTAGATGTTGAATAACCTGAATGTGTAGATGATCCTAAAGAAAGGGATTTTGGCTTCATCAAGTTTTGGCAGAATTATGGCCATTTTTCTGTTTTTTTTTTCACTAGAATATATTGTCTCCTGACAATTGTGTTTTCAACTCCTCTTTAATTACTGGGTGGATCTTGCTCAAACATTCACAGTTGAATAACCTTACTATGTCGATGATAGTAAAGGAAGGAATTTCGGCTTAAACTTGTTTGTTTTTTCTTCAGAATTATGGCCCTTTCTTTTTTTTTCAACAGTAGAATATAGTCCCATTTTTTTTAAAATACTAATCTTGCTCAAATTTAATGATCTCATCTTTGACTGCAACCAGTTTTGGCTGAATTACCCATATGGCCCTTTGTCTTTTTGTCCACTGTATAANTGTCTGCAACATGTGGGGGGGGGGGGATCAGTGTCTGTGAGACATTTCTTGTTTCTTAATAGACGTCTTTTGGTTTTAATTTAGTGTCAAGGACATTCCATGGAGCCCTATATAACCAATGGTGATGTCTTTCTGGCAGAGAGATACAGCGTCTACACATACAGATTGAAAGTGTAAGTGCTACATGGTGTGACAACAATTTGTCCTTTAGTTTTTCTTATTATGCCCCCTTGAAGAAGCGTGGTCTTGTTGCTTTGCATCTGTCGCTCGATCCGTAAACAATTAGTTTGCCGCGCTAAAACTAGAGAATGCTTTAACCTAAAACCATGCAAATATACATAATTGTTATTTGGAATGATATGAAGACATCTATTGATATTTAGGTAAATCAGTCAGATGTCATGGGGTCTTGTCACAAGTTATTGATTCCTGCATGATATCTTGTGATTGCATTGGCCGAAGATGATTCAGATTGGTTTATTGGTTACTTGTGCGAAAAGAAAGAGTACTATTGATTTTGAGATCTCAATTTCAAAGTTCAAGGTCAGAGTTTGTTTTTAAAGGGAGTTCTGTTTTGAAACTATATTCTGAGAATGCTTCGACCTACGATCATGCAAATTGGTATAGCGGTTACTTGGGTAAACAGAGAGACATCTGTTCAGTTTGAGGTTGTCAGGTCAAAGGTCAAGGCAATGTTAACTTTTATCAAGAAGTTTGTTTCTGCATGATATCTAAATAACACTTTGACCTATGATTATCTAAAATGCTATGCTGGTTACTTGGGAGGAAAGAAAGATGCCTATTACTTTTGAGGTCAGTAGGTCAAAGATGCCGGTTGCATGTGCTTATAACTTGAATGGCTGCCTCACAATATCCACACAATTCTGAGGATCATATAAATTAGAATTCTCGTTAATATTGACAAAGGATAATCCCTTAGGATTTTTAAATCGAGATCAAAGGTCAAGGTTAGGGGGATGAGTTTGNGGGGGGGGGGAGCAAATAGTTTCAAAACACATTTCTTGTTTTGTTTTGTTTGTTGTTAAACAAATTGTTAAATTTGCATTTTATTCCTCAGTTAATGGTATCTGAACATTTTTTTTAAAGTTGTTTACTGTATTTTAGAAGTTCTTACTGAGTGCATTAGCGCATTCTGTAACATTGGCTAGGATTATCTGATCTCATGAACACATGGTGCGCATGTATTGACTTAATTTTATTATTATATGACTTCAATAAGAAAATTTAAATTTATGTTTTTGCTATTTCAAGGGAATTTAATTAAAACTTATTTATTTAGCTCAATTACATCAAAAGCCTTGAGCTAACAGAGACAATATCATGTCTGTTTCCAGGGAAAAATCAGTACTTAGTGGCTTTGAAAAGGTTTTGATAATGTTCTTCAAGTGGGCATTGTATCCAGGACTGCATGATTGCATGGCGGACACTATGAGCCTTCACGCGTTTTACCAGTGGACACATGTTAACCCTTTCTCGCTCAGAAGCAAAGTGAAAATGTTTATTCATGTATGCAAACAGCATAAAACCAGAACAACCTGCGAGTAACTCAACCTGCGAGTAACTCGCAGTCTGTTCAGGTTTTATGCTGTTTGCTGCTCATCAGTATCTTAGGATTGGAATTGAAGACTTTAAAACTTGAATCTATTTATCCACTTATCCCTTTGTACAAACATTGCTGGCCCATTATATCAACCAATGATAGCTTACTTTAAATAATAACGGTTGATATGGTGTGTGGTTTTGAAAGGATTATAAATAAGTCAGCTTTATTTGTACCAGCAGATAAGTGGGTTTTTCCAAAAGGTTGCTTTTCCGGAATACATATATTGTGTGTGTTAATGTTTCTGTGGATATTTTGATGTCTTTCCTAGTGGGGATGTGGTGGGTGCAAGAAGTCACAAGGACCCGCACATGTATATATGCAAAAGAATCACAGCCATGGAGGGGGATACAGTCTTCAACAACATAACGAAAGAACATGTTCTGGTAATTCAAGTTGTATGTCTTGTTAGAAATAGCACGCATATTTAAATGTAGTTTGAATTAAAGAATACTGAACTGTTTGGAAAAAAGACTGAACTGTTGGTACATGTGCCGGGTAATTATGAAAAGGTTAATTAACTACAAAATGGATCTAAGCTATAAGGTTGCTTTGTTTTTACCCACCTTTTTGGGAATGGGCCATGGCTTTTCAGAGTTGGAAAAATCTTGTCATTTTGGTAAATTGATATGTTTTTTATTTTCCTTATAAATCCGATAAAATTGAGAATAAAAAAGTTTTATACATTATGTTTACGTTATATTTGCTAAGGATCAGCTCTTAGAGCTAGATAGGGAAATGAACTGAGATACGGTCTGTGTCATACATTCAAAAAAATATGCTCTATATTTTAATGAGCGTAATTTGCAGGTACCCAGAGGGCATGTTTGGTTAGAGGGAGATAACACAAACAACTCTATTGACTCGAGGGATCATGGTGCTCTCCCCTATGCATTAATACAAAGCAGGCTTCTGCATAAGGTAACTGTAAACTAAAACTTCCCAAACAAAGCTCGACACAGACCTTCATACATGAATATGTATCACATCCTGACTAAACACTCATTAATGACATTACACAATCTCACAATACAATATTGTTACTTAGAGGCAAAATTGACCAAATTTTCAATGTTTTCATATTGAAATAAAATTGTTGAGGCGTAATATTCCAGAATTGACCTATCTAATTGACTTATATATTGACATATTCTGTATGCCATGATGAGACTATAATAGTAACAATAAAACAGATCAGAGATTCAGAGGGTGTGTTCTTGAAACATCCTGTAATCTTTTTTAATCCCTGTTTTCCCAGAGCGAGGCTCATATTAATGTGTGCTTATCTGTTGCTAAGTTACCTGCTGTGTTACCAAGAATCATTAACGTATTAACCCTTTGAGTGCTGGAACCGGATTTTGAAGGTTTTTGCAAACAGTTTGGATCCAGATGAGACGCCACAGAACGTGGCGTCTCATCAGGATCCAAACTGTTTGCTATTCTGAAAGTATTCTTTGAAAAAAATCGAAGAAAATGCTAATTTTAGAAATTCAGCAGACGACATTTTAGCAGACGACAAATTACCCAGCATGCAAAGGGTTGAGATACATGTATATTCAATCCAAGTGGAATGAAAGTGAACAAACATGTTTAAGGCAGCCAGATGCCTTCCCATAACAGTCTTCTGTCCCCCAGTGGAGAAATTGTCAGGGTCTAGTCTTGTTTTATTGTCTTGTTATATGTGACACTGGCCTAATAGAACCAGATTTTAAATGGTTTCCAATAAGTATGGCATTTGGGAGAACAAAGCATTTCAAAGGATTGTTATCCCCACACTTTTTGAAAAAAAGGTGGGGATATTGTGGTGATCTCCGCCGTCCGGTTGTCTGTCTGTCCGTCCGGTTGTCCGTCCGTCCTCCGTCCGTCCTGGCCACTATCTCCTCCTACACTTTGAGCACTAAAACCTTGAAACTTACACACATGGTAGCTATGAGCATATGTGCGACCCTGCACTATTTGGAATTTTGATCTGACCCCTGGGTCAAAAGTTATGGGGNTATGGCTATAGTGAAAACTTGTTGACGCTATATTAGCCACATTTATTGGCCAATCTTCATGAAACTTGGTCAGAACATTTGTCCCAATGAAATCTTGGCAGAGATTGAAACTGGGTCATATGAGCTGAAAAACTAGGTCACTAGGTCAAATATATATAAAAAAAACATGTTGAAAGTCACTTTTTTGGTCCAATCTTCATGAATCAGCTTGCAATTTTTCAGAATTGTCTAGTTCCTTTTGCTCTCAGGTGAGCGCCTTAGGGCCTGATGGCCCTCTTGTCTTATATGGCTAAAGTGAAAACTTGTTGACACTATATTAGCCACATTTATTAGCCAATCTTTATGAAACTTGGTCAGAACATTTGTCCCAATTAGGTGAGCGCCTTATTTATTTTCCTTACAAATTCAATAAAGTTGAGAATAAAAATGTTTTGATACATTATGTTTACATTATATTTGCTAAGGATCAACTCTTAGAGCTAGATAGGGAAATGAACTGAGATACGGTCTGTGTCATACATTCAAAAATAAAATAATATGCTCTACATTTAATGAGTCTAATTTGCAGGTACCCAGAGGGCATGTTTGGTTAGAGGGAGATAACACAGACAACTCTATTGACTCGAGGGATCATGGTGCTCTCCCATATGCATTAATACAAAGCAGGCTTCTGCATAAGGTAACTGTTAACTAAAACTTCCCTAACAAAGCTCGACACTGACCTTCATACATAAATATGTATCACATTGTGAGAAAGCCCTCATTAATGACATTACACAATCTTACAGTATAATATTGTTACTTAGAGGCAAAATTGACCAAATTTTCAATGTTTTCATATTGAAATAAAATTGTTGGGGCGTAATATTCCAGAATTGACCTATCTAATTGACTTATTTATTGACATATTCTGTATGCCATGATGAGACTATAATAGTAACAATAAAACAGATCAGAGATTCAGAGGGTGTGTTCTTGAAACATCCTGTAATCTTTCTTAATCCCTGTTTTCCCAGAGCGAGGCTCATATTAATGTGTGCTTATTTGTTGCTTTACCTGCTGTGTTACCAAGAATCATTAACGTATTAAGATACATGTATATTCAATCCAAGTGGAATGAAAGTGAACAAACATGTTTAAGGCAGCCCATCATAGTCTTCTGTCCCCCAGTGGAGAAATTGTCAGGGTCTAGTCTTGTTTTATTGTCTTGTTATATGTGAGACTGGCCTAATGTAACCAGACATTAAATGGTTTCCAATAAGTATGGCATTTGGGAAAACAAAGCATTTCAACGGATTGTTTCATAAGTTGATTTTGAAGAAATAATTTTGATCAGTTTTATTGTGATTTGCTTTTATATAAACTGAAGATTATGACTGAAGCTTATGTGTATTACAAAAACTTATGCCATTGAGAGTTTTAAAATATGATTATATTGAAAAAATATGAGCGTCACACTGGGAAAACGGGGCTTTATGCATGTGCCTTAAGTTTCCTCACAGATTAGCTTCTGCAGTTTGCAAAAGCGAGACAGAGTATGTACAAGAATAACAATTATTCCACACAAAAAAACACTTAAGAAAATCAGCATTGCCTTATTAAAATACATGTTATTATTTTTATTCACTTCAAGCTTATTTATAACAGATGAACCACTTCATTAACACACTACATTTCTGAAAATGGTTATTCTGATTCAAACAAAAAACACAAATAAAATCATGTAAGCAAGAAAGCCATTCCTCTAAACTCAGCAATGTCCTTCAAGGCTTCTATCTCTTGTTTTTTTTCCAGATTCTTTCCGCAAGGGGCAATTGATGAGGGAACACAATAAAGCAGCTCTACACTTCCACTAATTCATACTTATCCACTATGTCTCAGGATTGCAAAGAAACTCAAGGATCCTTCACTGTTGTGAACCCATATAGTAGTTGTGCAATACGTGTCAGTATGTGTTGTTTATTTATTTGTTTTGCTGAATGGTGTTAATCATATTTCGTCCACTGATTATGAATTGGTTTATAAGACATACTTATTTATACCCCGCAAACAAAATTTGTGGTGGTATACTGGTATGAACCTGTTGAAAAATCGGTTGGATCGGCTGGTCGGTTGGTCTATCTCGCTGGACAAGTGTACTTCGTGTTGAAACCTAGTTTCTCAGCCCTAGAACTTAGGCAAATTGTGTCGTGTTCTGAGAAAACTGGGCATAATTGTCATCCCAGATTAGCCTGTGAAGTCCGCACAGGCTAATCAGGGACGACAATTTCCGCTTTGTTTAAATGGAATTTTTCGTTTAAAGGAAGTCTCTTCTCAGCGAAAATCCAGTTTAGGCGGAAAGTGTCGTCCCGGATTAGCCTCCTGGACTGCACAGGCTAATCTGGGACAACACTTTACGCACAAGCATTATGCCCAGTTTTCTCAGAACGCGACACAATTTTGGATACTTTACATCATTGTACATGTATTTTTTGTTGCAAACTTGTCTCCTAGTTTTCTTTTTGTATCCCATGAAACTTTATAGGTATGCTGTTTGTATTACATGGAAGTACAATACGTAATTCGTATGAATGTTGTGATAATCTGCAAAGTTATTTGCCAGGAACTTAGGTACCTTAAAGTGTACTTTATGTCGTTAACATGTCTCTAAGTTTTCTGTGTGTCAACATGAAACTTTGTAGACTTTATGTTTTTTATACTATGTAAGACGTGTATGGCACATTAGAGATATTTTGTCTATACTGATGTAAGATGCTATTTCGCGTTTGTCGCCATATTCTTTGCATAGTTTTGTGCCATTATCAACATGAAACTTTAACCCTTTGCATGCTGGGAAATTTGTCGTCTGCTTACATGCCGTCTGCTGAATTTCTAAAATGAGCATTTTCTTCGATTTTTGTTCAAAGAATACTATCAGAATAGCAAACAGTTTGGATCCTGATGAGATGCCACGTTCTGTGGCGTCTCATCTGGATACAAACTGTTTGCAAAGGCCTAAAAAATTTGGTTCCAGCACTGAAAGAGTTAAAGATATGTTTTGTTTATACCCTGGTGAGTTGCAAACCATTATTTTCTTATATGTCACACTCTTTGTTATGTGCCTTAACCTTAGAAAATAAATTCATTAAACCAATGTTAAAGCTTTTCGTCTTAGTGTGTGACGAATGAGTAGTAGAGAACCACACAATTTTTTAGATAAATTTTACTCATATTCAAATTTTGCTCCTTGAAATGAGTCATTCCTGGAGGTACATTTGTATTTGTCACCTTCAATGACTGTTCTAAATATTCTTTAATAAATGTGTTATTATATATTGTGAATGAAATTCCAACGAATATTGAATTATTGATTTATGATATGATATGAAAATTTTAAGCACATATTTATTTTGTTAACATGTAACAATAAAAGGATAAATTCTGGTTGTCTTTAAAGATGTATATGTATATTACTTAATTAAATAGTTAAATGTTGCACTCTGTAATTAAATTAAATATTCATTTATAATGTTTATTATAAACTCTGTTTAAGTCTCTCAATGTATTTATATCGAGAAGAAATGTGATGTATGTTCGTATCATTCCTTATCATCCCTTAAAGTAATATAAATGTGATTGATTAAGGATTGTAGAATGCTTGCCACATTTGAAACTAATGAAACTAAAAAATATCAAGTTTCGTTTTATGTAGTCTGTATGCAGTCGTCGTATTTGGCAAAAAACTTTTGAAATTTGGCACAATTATCGTCAGATATACCGACATTTATACTCTTAGCTGTTTTTACATTAGAAGTGAAAAAAGTATTTTTTCTGGAAGACAAATGGTTTCTGTGGTCTTAATGACAGAACAGTGCCAAATAAAGATATAT
The DNA here is from genome assembly GCA_007657795.1 of Dreissena rostriformis. Taxonomy (NCBI): domain Eukaryota; kingdom Metazoa; phylum Mollusca; class Bivalvia; order Myida; family Dreissenidae; genus Dreissena; species Dreissena rostriformis. The sequence goes on along the minus strand of VMBQ01006161.1, from coordinate 12,738 downwards.
ATCAGAAATTCGCCCAAATCCCATGTGTACAAATTGTGAGTGGATGAAGAATGAGTGAGACTGATTGTTTCCTCTGCCTTCATTAATTAATTTGAGCCTTGCTCTGTGAAAAGGGGGTTTAATGCATGTGCGTTAAGTGTCGTCCCAGATTAGCCTTTGCAGTCCGCACAGGCTAATCAAGGACGACTCTTTCCGCTTTGATTGTATTTTTTGTTTAAAGGAAGACTGTTCTTGACGAATATCCCGTTTAGGCAGAAAGTGTCGTCCCTGATTAGCCTGTGCGGTCTGCTCAGGCTAATCTGAGATGACACTTTACGCACATACATTAAACCCCTTTTTCACAGAGCGAGGCTCAATTTTATTTCTTCTAAATGATCAACGACCGCATTCCATGTGGAAACGATTGGCTAAGCTGTAAACACCACTATTATGAGATGTATAATTTTTACGTATGTTGTATTTATTTTTGTACTAGTTTGATAATTAAAATGTCAAAAGAACATAAGATTTTAATCAATATCAAAGTTTTGTTAAACGGTCACTTCAATTATGCAGGTATAATGTAAGTATCAAACGTATCGTTTAGTGCAGTCTGCTTTAAAATAGCCAAATTACAAACTCATGTGAAGCCAATATATGTTGAATTACACAACCAGAAATTTAAACGCAGTCCGGATTTAAGTTAAAATGCAGTCCAGATAGAACTTACAATTCAGTAAAGATAGATCTTACAACGCACTCCAGATTAAAGTTAAACGCAGTCCAGATAGAACTTACAACGCAGTCCAGGTTAAAGTTAAAACGCAGTCCTGTTAGAACTTACAACGAAGTCCAGATAGAAGTTAAAACGCAGTATAGATAGAGATTACAACGCAGTCCAGGTAAAAGTTAAAACGCAGTCCAGGTAGAACTTACAACGCAGTCCAGATTTAAGTTAAAACAAAGTCTAGATAGAACTTACAACGCAGTCCAGAAAAAAGTTAAAACGAAGTCTAGATAGAACTTACAACGATGTCCAGCTTAAAGTTTAAACGAAGTCTAGATAGAACTTACAACACAGTCCAGGTTAAAGTTAAGACGAAGTCTGGATAGAACTTACAACGCACTCCAGGTCAAAGTTAAGACGAAGTCTGGATAGAACTTAAAACGCAGTCCAGGTTAAAGTTAAGACGAAGTCTGGATAGAACTTACAACGCAGACCAGGTTAAAGTTAAGACGAAGTCTGGATAGAACTTACAACGCAGACTAAATAAAGTTAAAACGCAGTCTTGATATAACTTACTGCCCAGTCAAGATTTACGTTAAAAATCAGTTCAAATACATGTACATATTTACTTTCAATCACAGCAAGGTGGATGTCGCAGTCCAAAGAGGAAAGACACAGACGCAACGCAAACGCTGTGGATCTTTACAATCTTTTATAATTTTACCAGACATGTAGATGTATCGATGGTATTGTGTAGATAACCCTTTACCAACCGAATGTCCAACATATTTAATCACAAGAACTTTCCGGAAATAAATCCTTTTCATCATTTACCGATACTTGATTCCCAGACTTAGATCGTTTTATTATTTACAATTTAGTGATGTCCAGCCTATATATGACACACGCGATGCATTTTTTTTCAATTTCCCTTTCTTGCATGGCAATATTCCGGAGGATCCTTCTTATGAAATATAATTTTCGCTCATATGTTGATTCTGGTGGTGTTTCCAGATTTTTTTTTTTTAAATTTCAATGACGTTAATCTTAAACTTTCTAAGATTTTGTTAAAACAATGCTTCTTGTTCCTTGATCTACAAGTATGCAATACATTTAGTTGATTTTATTCAAGATAAAGTATTTTAGTTTCTTAATACGATTGTCCTTAAAATGGATCTTCGTATTCAGTATTCAAGCTTCATATGCTTGATATAAACTTTTTAAGAAAACTAATTTTTGTACATAAAATAAATAAATATCTTAATGACATTCTGTGTTTGCATTATACTTAATTTTTTGTTTCCCGTCTTTTATTATTACGAACCAGTTAATGTGAAAACCGTTCATGGTTCATTAATTTATATGATAATGATATGTCTCAGCTTACTGTATCCTTTTAATAGCTAGCCATTCTCTTAAAAAGGTAACGATGTTTCTATTGTTTGCCAGCTTGGTAACCAGTTTTGACGTGGACTGATGCTTGTGCAAAAATCAATTGTGCCGTTTGCGTTAAGACTTGTCACTGCGAAATCGTCGCGATCTCTTGGCAACACGACGACATCAGTTATATCACGTATTAGTGGTATTTAACTGGAGCTTCTTAAACACAAATTCTTAAGTTATATTATCTTTCAGTCATTGTCGAAAGGGTACAGCACGATTGCATTTGTAAGACACCAAAACAAAAAAAGCTGCAATCGAATGGCCCTGGCCTTATATCCTATGAACATAACATATTATAATTGAAATAATGTTTGAGTAGGAAATAAAGCATAAACTCTAAACGAAATGTGCAATCGCTACGTTTTCATATTCGCGGAAAAAAGAATTGCTGGGTTTGCGATGATACATAATTTTGCAAACGATGGTGACGATATGATATGACGACGCTATAATATGATTGTGATATATGGTGACGATATGATATGACGACGCTATAATATGATTGTGATATATGATGACGATATGATATGACGACGCTATAATATGATTGTGATATATGGTGACTGATAATGCTACTGATGTCGACATACGACATCGACGATGATGCTGATGACAACGACGATGTTTATGATGATGGAACTGTCGAAATGAGGATGCACTAAGTACAACCAACATGCGTTTCGTTTAACAATATATAAATATATACAATATTAACGCACCATAAATGGATGTAGGTCTGGATTTGGCAGACAGTAAATGACTGTGTAAAATATACGATTTCCCACATTCTACATACTTATGTAACACAAAAACGTACTTCAATATAATGTAGAACACTGTTTATTGATATTGAAAAACGAAATAAAATATATTTGATTGTTGACTATTTACTATTATTAATGCCGACCGCAACATTTTTATTTTCAAAGTTTATTATTTAAATGAAAAATAAATAAAGAAGTGTGCTTCAACATTTTTGCAATCCAATACAATTACTTCGTCTTATGAAACTCAAAATGACATCATGTAATAAATATATTTTTACACTAAAAAAGAGACCAAAACTAGTGTGGCGACATGAAGCTGTTGTAACCATTCGACCACGACAATAGTTTATTTAGTATAATATTTTGATTATTTATTTAAAATTGTACTCCTTTCTGTCGTAACTTAAGATTTGAAATCGATTTCTAAATAACAATTTTACAAGCCTCATTACCGGTCAGTACAACTTACAATGTGAAGTGTTCAGATCACAAATGCATATACCTTTATATCCTAATGCTTGATTCGTCTGGTACCAACACCGTTTGTAACTACGTACAACTCTGGAGTCCGCTATTGCATACGAGCTAGTCCTCTGATATAACGAAAGTTCGCTTTCACGTTAACCTCATTTTCAGTTAAATAATACATGCATCTTATGCAACAACTCTATAAGTATCACAGTGTTGTACGTAGTAATACGCGTTGACGGTACACTTTTTATAGCGGATTTAGGGAAAGAAACGACAAATTGAATCGCAGACAGATAAAACAATCCAGATGTATCACTTAATTCATCGCTAACGAAGTTTCCAAAGGGAAACATATAAATCAATAAAAAATGCGTAATCAACAAAGATGAAGTGTAAGTTGTTATATGTCGTTGATAGGTTATTGACCCGTGGTTCACGCGAACATCTTATCATAAAAGACAAAATTGTTCATTTGGGAGAAATCACCCAAAAATCGTCTGAATTGAACATGAAATTGACAACAGGGAAAATGAAGTCGTTTATATTGAACGGAAAATGAAATGATCAAATGAAAGTCTATCTCTAACAAATGCTTATGTTCATCTGCGAACAAAATAAAAAGTTTTTTTTTTAAATATTTTGTTACATTAATTTGCGAAGCATATAAAAGGATGGTATGAATGAATTTTTGACAACATAAGAAACGTTTTTTTCTGTTTTGAGCTTGTCGTCCGTGGACAGAAACAAGGACAGAAGTTGCAAATCATGAATTTTTTAGATAAAGAAAAAGATCTGATAGAAGAATTTCCCGATGGCATTCAAACCTATGTGCTTCCCCACATGAAGCTCAATAATAAAAATAAAATAAGAAATGGTTGACTTATAAAATAATTCCGTAATGCAGTCTATGATTTTGTTTATTAAATTGAACTAGCAGAGCATGTTTAACAGTAACTGAAAAGTGATTGGTATCTCGTTTGGCCAGCAAATCGAGTGGTAAGCGTTAATTATTTCCCCAGTTAATCACCCAACCCTCGAAATGTCAGTTTCGATTTGTTAATGGTTTTCGTCAGGTCTTTTTCGTACGTCGGGACCGACGTTCCTTCGTCTCGAGAGCTATATTTGAGACATGCCTTTATCAAATTAGCATGCCGTAGCTGTTTTCCGACAAACCTTTCCAACTTAATAAAACCTTTCTGTATCAAAAAGTATTTCTTTGACAATAAATGAACAAGACCTTACCCCAACCTTAAATGTCTCTATCAATATTCAATGACTCTCCTCCTTTTGACGATATTTGAACGCAACAGTTTCCAAATAGGCCATTACAACAATAATGTCATTAAGTCTGAAACATTAGACAATATTTATAAGGACACATTGTAAAGGGTATTAACAGATGTTATACGATTGTACATGATTGGTGGTTTAAACAATTTTTAGCTCGGCTTTTTTCGAAGAAAACCCGAGGTATTGTCACAGCCCTCTCGTCAGCCGTCCGCGGCGTGCCAAAACTGTGACATAGGCCTTAACTTTTGCAATATTGAAGATAGCAACTTGATATTTAGAATGCATGTTTATCTCATGGAGCTGCACATTTAAAGTGGTGAAAGGTCAAGGTCAAGGTCATCCTTCAAGATCAAAGGTCAAAACATTTTTTTTTGTTTTTCATGTTTTTCTCATCGACCTGCACATTTTGAGTGGTGAAAAGGTCAAGGTCAATGATGACCTTCACGGTCAAAGGTAAAAAAAAAAAAAAAAAATCCAAGCACCCACAGCCGAGCGTTGGTACCCGCTATGCGGTGCTCTTGTTTATAGTTTGGTTTAAATGGGATGGAAACCTAAAAACTATTGGTGTAAAATACAAAGTTTGTATTGTGTAACTTATGGACAATTATATAGTCACTTGGATGGAAATTATTGACATACGGTTAATGTTGATAAATCAAGTTAAATATATTGTGAAGCATTCATTTAATATCTTCATCGGAATCCTATACGGATATTTGTATTTTCATTCATTGGCTGAATTAAAATAAATATAATATAGTGGATCAAGCGAATATTGGTTGTAATCTCGGGCAAATTATTGTCATAAATAAAGGCTTTTGATGTAGCGCGAAATATTATCTGTATCAAACATGTTATGTATTTGCTGACAATAGCACGCAAGAGAGAAAACCAGCTTATAAATTATCTGTGTTTCGGATATAGTATAATAAATCCAACAAAAACACATATTTTTTAAAATAAGAGACAGTTTTCTGTGTTTCGGATAGAATCTATGACGAAAATAATTCTGTAAGAATTCTGGTCTATACAAATACAAATTAAGTCGGGAATCTGATTATATCAATTGTTGTATAAACGATATAAGCAAACGTGTTTAGTTGTGAAACATTTACACATAGTATTTGTACTGGCTTATGAAACTTATACACGGGAAAATTATTCGTACATATTTAAAAAAATGTAAATCCCTTTTTATTGGGAACTGGACCTCTTGCTGGAAATACAACTTCTCTCATGCTGAACTAAATGAAAAAAAAAANTGCCTGTAATCCCTGGCAAATTATTGTCATAAATAAAGGCTTTTGATGTAGCGCGAAATTTTATCTGTATCAATGTCAGACAAACATTTTATGTATTTGCTGACAATAGCAAGCAAGAGAGAAAACCCGCTTATAAATTATCTGTGTTTCGGATATAGTATAATAAATCCAACAAAAACACATATTTTTTTTAAATAAGAGACAGTTTTCTGTGTTTCGGATAGAATCTATGACGAACATAATTCTGTAAGGATTCTGGTCTAAACAAATACAAATTAAGTCGGGAATCTGATTATTTCAATTGTTGTATAAACGATATAAGCAAACGTGTTTATTTGTGATACATTTACACATAGTATTTGTACTGGCTTATAAAACTTATACACGGGAAAATTATTCGTACATATTTTTAAACATGTAAATCCCTTTTTATTGGAAACTGGACCTCTTGCTGGAAATACAACTTCTCTTATTCTGAAACAAATGAAAAAAACCAACAACAACAGATTTTGTTTATATTTGTATTAAGAATAATTTAATTAATAAAATAAAGATTAACCATCGTTATGGTAAAGAATAGGACTTATGTCAGAGACACAAACAATTTGAATTTGCAGTATATAATGTTAAACCATGTTCATATTGTAAATCTATCAGGAATGCTAATCCTTCAAGGTTGTTGAATCGTTTCTATATTACACATTGATATCGATATTTTGACGTCAATTTTATTATTAAGATGTAATTAAGTCGCCGCATTTGGTTTCTTACGCATTTTGTTCAGACATTTAATGCTAAAACAAATCAACAGCAATCATACTATCACTAGCATTGGAAGGATGATTTTTATAACTAAGTACCCGTTCATTGTTTACGTAAAATGATGTCCACACTGATACAATTAATTAACTAGTGTAATGATGTCACCTTACGTTCAATCACATATGTATATGCATCGGTTCCTATTGCAGCTCTCTCCAAACGAGAACATGACGTGTTTTTGTAACACATGTGCATGCTTTTCAATGTCAATAACTTGTTAATGTATTCAAGTCCATCTTGACGCTTATCAGAACATAATTATATACATAAGAGATTAAGATTCATATTTAATCAACATTTCTCCACTACTTAAAGACATAGACATCTCTGTATGAAGAAACGTAGTGAAACTAACGAGTAATACGTCTGTTATGTAATGCTTTACAACACTATTTTGAAAATTCAGAGTACTTAGAGACTGTGGATAACAGTAAACATATACAGGCTTATGCCAATATCACACTGTCCTCACATATACGTTCGATTGAACAAGGAAGACATTGCGAGAAAAACGATGAAATTGCGAGTTCTGCAGCCGCAGGGAAGTAGTAGACGAGGACCATTCGTGTTTATATTTGACCTATTCAGACCGTTACATTCCGTCGTATTACACAAGACGACCTAGCATGTTTGAATTCCTTAATCTATGAAAGGTTAAAACACACTAAAACATTGTTTAGCCAAATATATTACCATAGCTTTTAAAATAAGAGACAGTTTTATAAACGCTTCATTTTAATAAAAGCACATAAATCATAAACCTTCATACTTGCTAATTATTTGCTCGAATTTTATTTTATTGATACAATTATTACACACATGCGCATGTAAGTATTTGTTTATGTGTAATTACTTGATGATATGCTGTATATGCTAAATTCAAAATAAATAGATAGTTCTGTTCTGATCGCTTTATTATAAATCGATAAAATACAGAGACAATAAAAACATTGACGCGGCTTTCAGGTGAAGGTATGCATTCATACAACTAAGTGACCGTACAAAAGTCCAGTTACACTTTACAAAAGGTCAATCCAAATGATTTGTATAACCATTCCAGGCCTTTGTTAATATTATCGTGCGGTTTTCCAATTGTTTGAAGTTGAAAAGAAAGTATTTGCTTAAAAATGATCATATACATAGGTCAAACAATTATAATACAAACTTAGATTTTTGTTTTAAATTAATTTGGAAGACATCGCATGGACAGGTTTTTCACGATTTTACCAAAGTATTTATATTGCAATGAATTATTTCAATGCAATAATTTGAAAGGGATAACACGATCATATAATAAAGTATGTGGATGGGAAAACACAATCGAACGCTGTTGTTTTTGTTTGTGTGTGTCAGTAAAAGGCACGCATAGCATTTATGTCCTTGTAAAATGTGGAAGTAAGTCAAATATGTCAAAGCCTTAGAGAATTTGCTTGATGTGATCATTTCGAAGAGAGATTAATTCATGGAGACAGGAGAGGACAATCAGATTTATTCGCAATACAATAACAAAACAAAATGTAAACTAGGGATTTTGTTTACTTCAAATATCTCTCTACATTTCATTAACCACTGCCATTCGTTGTCTAAGAGCTAATATGCTTCAAGACAACACATTGAGCAAATAAAGTAGATGAGAAATGTATCTTTTTTTCAAAATTTAAATACGTGCCTTAGTGGTTTAAAATAATAATTGCGAAACAGTGTATGTGTAAATTTAATATTAAACACAAAGCGGTGTTATTTTGAGTAAAGAAAACAAAGTATTTGCTTCGTGTAATTTTAATCATTATCCTTATGCAGAGAAATATCTTCGTCAAGTCATGTACCACTCTCGTCTGTTGTTTTTTTGTTTGCGTCATTCGCAAACATATAATTCTATTTCTACAAATGTGTACATGTTACACTCTTGTTTCCATTACAACACTCCCATCACTTCAAACATCGTCCAAAACATTAAAGATACTTGTATACAAACGCTGTTCAAAATGTAATGGATCACGTGTCATAACTTTTCGTTGAGTTATTTTTTTTATGTATGACCTTTTTTTTGATATGGTCGGAAAACTTTCATTAATGTCATGATGCTATATGCTAAACGACCAAAACCTCTAATTGCCAAAGCAATGCCGTATCCACCGTGTGCTTATTTGTTATTAAAACCAATCTTTAAAATCCACTTAATTGTTGTGTTCTCATAGTTATAATTGTTATATCGTATAGGGTGCGTAATAGTTTGACGCCGTATGCATTAACTTTAGCGCGACGTCGCACGTTCACATACTAAGTTGTTGACGCCGAATAATTTAGAAAACACAAAAGTTCAACTTGTTATTGCGATACACATTTTAACATCAAAAAGTATAAGTCAGAATTGCTTTTCAGTGTTTATAGCTCTATAAGAAACTATTTAAATTATACATGTTTCGCATACTATAATTTAAAACAAAAATGTATACTGTTCATTATATAATACCAGATTATTGCTTTTGATATTATTTACTAGTATATTTGAGAGACTCGTCATAATTGCATTTTTATACTTTCAAAACGTTTAAGTAAATAATATGAAAATCTACTGCGCATTTTTATAAATAAGGAAAGCAAATTCGACACGGCCATTAACGGCGCATTGTGCGTGAAACTAGTGCAGTCGAGTGTAAGTTGTAAGTTGCTAAATATGCTAAAGTTAATCTATTAAAATGTCAAATCCTGTATTGAAGAAAGTGACTACAATTCCTTCTCACAATTCGTTTACATTTAGTTATGGGTCAAGCAAGAGGAACCCCTTTCTTCTCTCATATGTTTCATGTTTATAAATGATAACGATGAAAGCATATATTTTGAGAACCTTACATGTCAAGATATAGATAGACTTTCCTTACATATGCTATTGTTTGATGGTGATATGGCGCTATTTACAACAGATCCTTCTAGCGTACAGGCCCAGTTGAATTGTATATATACTTACTATAGAAAATGGGGATTAACAATAAATGTTCAAAATACTTTACTTACCTTGGTATCAAATTCAATTACAATGATTCTCTAAATGACCCTGTAACAACCCTGAATAAGCAAGCCTTCAAGGCGTTTACTCAAATTTGGTCTATATTTAGTAGATAACAACTCGACGTCAAAACAAAATTGTTTCTTTTTTACAGTTTAGTTGTGCATATTATACCAAACGGTTGCGAAGTGTTGGGGGTACATGCAGCCAATGCGGTTTACAAAATACATCTAAAATTCTTTAAATATATATTATGTATCCACCACTACGCACCAAATAGTACGTTTTATAATATCTGTTATCTGTAAATAGAGGACTTTAACATTCTGGTGCAAAATCATCAATTTCTAAACTCACTTATACGATCTATGTACTATAAGAATGTCCTAGATAATATNATCCTTCAAGGTCAAAGGTAAAAAAAATAATAATCCAAGCACCCACAGCCGAGCGTTGGCATCCGCTCGACAGTGCTCTTGTTAAATATTTCCTTCTTTATGTATATTTTTACAGTGTATACAATAAGGTCGAGTATATGCTATACAAATGCAACACTATTGAGTTTGTTTATAAAGTAATAAATTGGGACGTTAACAATTTAAAGCAATGCAACATTAATAATTGGTATCTGAATTGTTTTGTGAAAACCTGCCGTTTTCAGTATCTATTCAAACTGACATTTTTTTCAGGATATTGACAGACGAGAATGGTATGTATTGTACAATAGTTCTTAGCTCACCTGAGCATTAAGCATTAACTGCTCTTTGAGCTAATTGTTTAAAGGATGTTTTTAAGTTCATTGTCTGTATGCCATTCACACTTTGCTCTCTGTTTATTATCTCAGTTGGTATTATTATAGTGCAAAATTACACCAGTGTATTCCATTAACACCACAGTAATTGCCCCTTTGCATGCAAAATTTGCAATTATAAAGAATTGCTTCATTGTCGATTGAATTATTATCTTACAGTGTTTGTTTGAAACAAATTATGATTATCTCTTATATGTGCGTTGTACAGCTTGTGAGGAAAGACAATTTAACATTCTAAAATCAATGTTTGTGGTTCATCTCGTCTCTTAAAGTAAAAGAAAATCATGTTTCTGTACTGGCTCAAAACTGAAATGTACAATTGTTCTGATACATGCTGTTCCATTTCCTTGGTAGGGTGATTAACAATAAATGTTCAAAATACTTTACTTACCTTGGTATCAAATTCAATTACAATGATTCTCTAAATGAACCTGTAACAACCCTGAATAAGCAAGCCTTAAAGGCGTTTACTCAAATTTGGTCTATATTTAGTAGATTACAACTCGACGTCAAAACAAAATTGTTTCTTTTTTACAGTTAAGTTGTGCATATTATGCCAAACGGTTGCGAAGTGTTGGGGGTACATACAGACAATGCGGTTGACAAAATACATCTCAAATTCTTTAAATATATATTATGTATCCACCACTACGCACCAAATAGGACGTTTTATATTATCTGTTATCTGTAAAGAGTGGACTTTAACATTCTGGTGCAAAATCATCAATTTCTAAACTCACTAATACGATCATTGTACTATAAGAATGTCCTAGATAATATTAATGTAAAACTATGTTTGATAAACGCTAGTCAATACCTTATTGACAATTTAATTATTAATTGCACGAAAACGTTAACATAACAGATCATTATCCAAAACTCAAACAACGACTTCGAGATCAAAACGTCCAGTCTTGGTCTGATATGATAAATTCGCAAAGTAAATTAGATTATTATGTTACATTTAGACAATAAGACTAAGTGCTCACTCATTAGAAATTAAATATTTATAAATGTATTTACAATGCTATGTTAAAACGAACTGATTACCTTGCTTGTAGCTACTTTGTTGCTTCTTGGTAACACTAATTATGTCAACACATTATTTATTTACGTATTCATTTAATTATCTTTTCATGTTAAATGCTTTTTGTTTAGTATGTCATATGTTTGGTAATCTCTTTGTATATTTGTTTAGTATGTGGCCAAAGGAATGTATTTGCTGGCTCTGCCAATAATCGGAAACTGAATGAGAAAAAAGGACAAACGTGTAGACGTATTTTGATATACATACCTGATATACATACCTCTGCATAGACATCGCAATAAGAACCATCTTATTCCTTACCAGACTTTTGTCACTATGGTGCATGTAATAACGAGAACATGAAATCGCCTGAATATAATAGTTAAAATATTCAGTTTTCGTGTATTTGCTTGTATTTAAATTTACTAAATACTTATTGTTTTGTGTAGACTATTGACAGAATTAATATGCCATTTTTTCAATATGCGTTATCGCATGATATATACATTATAAGTTACACTGTTAGTAACTGATGGTTTATGGGATATACACCCTCAGTTATTTCATACCATACGAGAGCGAAGCGAACCCTACAATATATAATATTATATTGCATGTATATCATATTACATGTATATTATATTATATTATATTTTAGATGACACATACGGTGCTTTCGCGTTACTTAATAGCTACCATGTTTCTCTCAATACTTTCAAATAATTATATTGATACATTGCATTACCATTTTACTTTATAAATATTAACAAATGTGCACACACAATTCTTTAATTGGTTTCAAGTCCTTAAAGCTAAAACCTTCCGTAAAAAATATCCTAATAAAATCATAGAATTTTCCTTAAGACAAATTTGCTGTTGAGTATCAAATCGGTGATATATGTGGAAAAAAATTATATTGCTTCCGAGTAGATGATCTTTTCTGAGGAATGAAAAAACATCATTTAGAACCTAATTATATGCACTGTTCATGTTATGATGATACAAAAAATTAAGTTTGAAGGTCGGGCAACTTTAAAAAAAAATAATGTTATGAAGGTAGTGCATTACGTATATATTGCAATATATGTATCTGTTAACAGTTTGCATATTTTGAATGAGTAATACTAACCCT
>VMBQ01006160.1:0-58578 GCA_007657795.1 Dreissena rostriformis | reverse complement strand
ACGACACTTTACGCACATGCATTTAGCCACGTTTTCCCAGAGCGAGGCTCATATCTTTTAGACTTTTTATATATTAAATAGTGTTTAACAATTTAAGGAGAGAAATTGCAGTCATTCCCATTAACTTTTTTCAGTTACGTATACTCTTTCTGTGTGTACACTTGAAGTCAATTTATAAACATTCGCTTCCTTTTTTGTTGTTAAGCGACGTGATAAATCCTTAGGTGATGTAATAAATGTGTCTTTATTTCAAAGTTTGAACTATTGAGTACCATGACGATAAAACATACTAGTTTGTGCATAACAAGAATAAAAAGACAACATAAAGTACAATAAAAAAATTAATAATTTTGAATTTCAAGCTTAATTAAAAAAAAATGCACCGTGCTCTGGAAAATACGGCTTACTGCATGTGCGTAAAGTGTCATACCAGATTAGCATGTGCAGTGTGTAGGCTAATACGAGACCAAACTTTCGAACTAGACTGGATTTTCCTTTAAAAGAGACCTTTTTCAACGAGAATGTTTCGTCCCTGATTAGCTTATGTGGACTGCACAGGTTAATCATGGACGACTCTTCACGCACATACATTAGGCCTGTTTGCCCACAGCGCGATTCAAGTTCATTTTCACACCGAGAATGTCGCTTACCTTGCAAATTGACCGAACACCCGAATAGTAACCAGCGCAAATAAATGTTTCGAAGATATCTCCGTTCCAGGCGATACTGCTGTTACATTTGTTCGTGTCCCAGAGTGTCATCTTCAACTGCTGCAACACGTCGGCGTAGTCGCCTGAAACAGTTTCGATAACATAGTCACCATAGTAAAGTTGCTATATGTGGCGTGTTCTGAGAAAACTGGGCAAAATGCTTGTGCGTAAATTCTCATCCCAGATAAGCCTGTGCAGTCCGCACAGGCTAATCCGGGACGACACTTTCCGCCTTAACTGGATTTTCGCTAAGAAGAGACATCATTTAAACGAAAACTTCCATAAAAGCGGAAATTGTCGTCCCTGATTAGCCTGTGCGGACTGCACAGGCTAATCTGGGATGACAATTTACGCACAAGCATTTTGCCCAGTTTTCTCAGAACACGACACATATAGGCTTGTGTTCAAACAGTATCGTACCGTAAAAATTATCATGTAGCCGGAAGTTGAAACGGTATCTCAATTTAATGGAAACCATTAAGACGGAAGTCGAAATGGTATATTTAAGAATATTTATTTTAAACGAACAAAACATCACAACATAAACACTCTTTGAAGATTATTAATATTCTTGATAAAAAAAATCATTGTCGAGAATTTTTGTATCGTTACAAAATCTGTGAAGCCGGCCTTGTTAGATTATTATCGTACTCACCGTCCCATTTCACCTTTCCCCACCCGACTGTGAAGCACGTGGAGTACAGCGGCAGTGGTTCGGTCGCCTCCGGAAGACAGATGGGCTGAATGTAGGTGGTGTACTCGACGGGGCTCTCCAGCTGCAGCAGCGCGATGTCGTTGCGCTCGAAGTACACGTGGTCGCGGTGCGGCTTGATGGCCTCCACCTTGATGACGCGCTGCGTGGTCTCCGAGTGCTCCCGGTTGTTGGCTCCCAGCTTCACCGTCAGCAAGTTGAAGTCGCCCATGTACCGGCTGAATAGAATAAGGTATGTTTATGAAAGTTAATCGATTTTGTTTTATAATGTCTTACATATCGGCTGAACATATATGACGTATATGAAAGTTATTCGATTTTGTTTTATACTGTATTTTATCATCACTTATAAGGGAGATAAATGATATTTCCATTAATGTTCGAATATTTATTTTTCCCCATTTCCATTAATATAACATTTATTGAAGAAATATGTATCGAATGTATACAATCAATAAGATGATCGCTATTATAATTAAATGTCGTTGCTTGTTTTCATAAGATTTAAAAAAAAATGTTTCAGGGATTTATGTTTTATCTTTGTATCTTCATAAAACATTCACTTAATTACGTTTACGTTAAGAATTCCCTTAGGAGATTTGCGAACATGGACCAAGATTAAATTAATTTGAGTCGCACTCTGGTAAAACCGGGTTAATGCATGTGCGTTTAGTGTCGTCCCAGATTAGCCTGCACAGTCTAATCAGGCACGACATTTTCCGCTCGTATGAATTTTTTCGTTAACACAAAGTCTTCTCCTTAACAAAAATTAAGTCTAGGTGGAAATTATCGGCCCAGATAAGCCTGTGCGGACGCAAAGTCTAAGCTGGGTCGACACTTAAAGCACATGCATTAAGCCTAGTATTTACAGAACAAGGCTTATATTAAGACCCTTCGCACATGCGCTCCTTAGCGATACTTACTCTATACAGTGCGCGGCGGTCAACACGAACTCCCTGTTGATAAGGGTGCCGCCACAGAAGTACTGGTTCCCGAAGTACAGGGCGGCCTGCCACGGCCAGGTGCCCGGCTCTGTGTTCTCGCCGTTCACTTTGAAGCGATTGAGGTACACCATCCTTTTACCGCAGCCTAGACACGTATAAAAGAGCGTTGGATATAGCGAACATTTTGCCTTTGTAGTAGGATCGAATTATATTTAACGAGTGCTTATAGAGACATTTTATTTCACGAGTCGCTTTTGAGTAAGAACATTTTATCAAACTTTATACTGTAACCTACATTAACTCACCTTTTGGTTGACAGTTGACACGAAGCCCTTTATTGTCCGGACAAGAATGTCTAAAATCGACAAAAGTTTTTCAAGTGATATATACTTGAGCCTCGCTCTGGGAAAATGGGGCTCAATGCATGTGCGTAAAGTGTCGTCCCAGAATAGCCTGTGCGGTCCAACACTTTCCGCCTTGACTGTATATTCGTTTGGAATAAACTTCTTTTAAACGAAAAAAATCAATTAAAGCGGAAAGTGACGTCCCTTATAAGTGGACTACACAGGCTTATCTGGGACGACCCTTTACGCACTTGCATTATGACCAGTTTTCTCAGAGCGAGGCAGATATCCTTCTTTGATTCGTTTAATTGTTTTCATGTAATTAAAGTTTAAATATTAGTTTCATCTTAACATGTTCCTATAAAAATCGTTAATGGAATGCAAAACACAAATGGTCATGTTTTGGTATTAATGAAAAATTATGAGAAGTTTGATGGAAGTCTAGTGTACCGTCAATTTAAACAACTTGGGAAAAAATAAAATACCTATGCCATCACCACGGTGGTGAAAACATCGAAACATCAACTGTATTCATTCTATTTAAATTCACTGAATTGTTGGTGGTGAGGGCGTTGGGGTTTCCCAACCGATTGTTCAAATATTTGAAAATAACTCACGTGATTCTAATTGGACCCAGTACGGACGACATTTCGCCATCGGGTGCCAGATCAATCAGCGTATGCATATTGGATGGAACATCCGTCTTGTCAATATACGGCCTGGAAATATGACCAACGTTGTGACAGTGTATTGTCTAGAAACATCAACATCCGGTTCAGATTTCAGATTATTTGAGCCTCGCTCTGGGAAAACTGGTCTAAATTCATGTGCGTAAAGTGTCATCCCAGGTTAGCCTGTGAAGTCCACACAGGCTAATCAGTGACGATACTTTACGCCTAAACTGGATTTTAGTTTAGAAGGGAATTCCTTTAAACGAAAATTTTTCATAAAAGCGGAAAGTGTCGTCCCTGATTAGCCTTTACGCACTGCACACGCTAATCTGGGACAACATTTTACGCAAATGCACTAAGCCCATTTTCACAGAACGAGGCTCATTTAAATCATAGACAAATAAACAGTCGTGTCCTTGAAAGCCCCTGAAATCCTAATTATTAGTGTGTATATAAATATAGGAACTTAAATGACTTTCCTTAATATGTCTATAGTAGAACCTATACAATTTAACAAGCAACCACACCAAGAAACAATCGTACCGTATATGTATTTTATGTTTTGTCTTTAAGTAAGAAGACTATTCTAAGCGTGTCTTTTACAACCAGTTTTTATTTATATGTAGTATACATGTGTTAAATACAATTGTTTCGATTATTTTTTAAATACTAAATCGTAAGCAATTTTCGAATGCAAAATTTCAACTCGCTTAATGCAGTGAATGTAAATGATAATTAAAAATGCAATGTAAATGAAAACCAAGAATAACTACATAAGTGGCCATAACATTCGTACCCATGTCCGAGCAGTTCGCACGTAACATCCCCCTTCGTTTCGTCCCATGAACTCGCGCAGATGGGCAGTGTGGTCTTAAGTATAGGCAGCTGAAGCATCCCGTTCTCGTCGCTGACTAAGACGAGAACAGAATAATTGACGACACTAGCGAGCCGCATTTGTTCAAGGACATTCGCGTCATGCGAAAATGGGTCTTATGCCATATGCGGCCAGCGTAGCTCCAGACAAGCCTGCAAATTCGCACAGTCTGGTCAAGAGCTACGCTGTTACCGGTACCAAGAAACCTCGCGTTACTTCATACCGGACAGGGTAGCTCCTGACCAGACTGAGCGACTTTGCGGACCGGAGCTTCGCTGCCGCATATATAATAAGGCCCATGTCGTGATGTATGTATTGTTCTGCATTGTATAGTCAAATCGGCATGGTTTAAATAAAAGAATAGCGGGTGACAACAATAATGTTTATCCTGCTTATTTTTTAGGTGTGTCAAATTTGTTTCGACATCAAATGCGTATTAAATGTACAATGCTGTCAATTTTAAGCGCACAAACGATCGCCTTATCCATTGAATTCAGTGTTCCTAATTGGTGCCCACAGTTTGAATCAAAGTCATGCTGTTCCGCTTATTTCCTCTTTTTTGTATAGTATGTTTTTTATTTACAAACGCAAGGACAGGACTCATTTCATTTTAGAACAACTGTTAAGGATGAAGATGAAAACCAAATTTAATATATTAAATCTATTGTTGCATGTGTGATGCATTCTTATTACAGGTTACTTACGCTTTTAAAAAATACACGTCCTTGAATGCTAACAATTAACCACATGACCAAAACACACTGCTACTAGGAATGGTAATTGCAAAGCATGGCATTGATGGTTTAAACCAATTTAAAGGCGCGCAATTTTACAAAGATAAAACAAAATGTTCGAACATACTGCATTCAAACTCGTCGAATCCATCCGGGCAATCAGGACGCCCGTTGCACTTCCGGTCTAGAGGGATGCAGGTTCGATCCTCGTCCTTGCACATAAACTTGTTCCTTGGACAAACGTCTAAAAAACATATGAATTCAAACATTTGTCTGGAGTACATATATGGATATGATCCACTTGCTACTTAGCTTAGATATTCAATTTTGTTACGTCAATTATTGTTAATTTGGACCTCGTTGTATGTGTTGATCACTCTACGATTGAATACATTTTTTTAAGGCTAGTGTTTTTTTTTTAACTATATATGAGGTCGACATGAAACAAAGAGGATTATTTAATACAAATCTTTTTTTAAATAAATGAATGTATGTTTTACATACATTAACAATCTATGTATGGTACTTACTGCAATCTTTTTCGTCGCTATAGTCAGGACAGTCCAGCTTCCCGTCGCATCGCTGGTACGACTTGATGCACATACCCATGTCGCATTTGAACTGATACTGATTGCATACTGAAACATTACTTTAATAGTTAGATAAAAAAAATGAAGACAGTATGGTAATAGCTTTTGCTCTTAAAGAGAATTGTTAAAAAAAACAATGTTCAGATAAATAAATAAATAATTGTCATAGATTTAAAAATGTATGTTTGCATAATGTTTAAACAAGCGAAATTACAATCCTGACTAAGACCATGTTAAAAATATTGGTTTATTAATGGATAATCATCATTCACATCGGTAAAATAACAACTCGTTTTTAACGCTGTTCCTCATACATTTAGAAATACGATTTTCCTCGATAAAATAGAAAAAAGACTGATCAAAACACTATACAATTGTTAGATATCATATTTAATGACTTTTTTTTTTCAAAAATAATACAATTTGTGTAAAAGCCCCTAAATACATCTCTGCTACATTGTATACGTACCACACTGCATCTCGTCCGACCAATCAGCGCAGTCGTTGACCCCATTGCACACCTTGCTGGAGGGGATGCACTTGTTCACCTTCTGGCACGCGAACTCGTGCGGGGTACATACTTATAAACAAAACACATCATGTTTATGGAACAGCAAGTCAACCATTAGCTAATATGATATTTGCTGAATATTCCCCGAGATAAACAAGAAAGTGCTCAGCAAGTACTCAGAAAAAGCAGCTAAGAGGCCCAACTCAGAACACACAATATGTGCAGTATAGTCTTATTCTTATTGACAATTGCACACATATATATTAAAAAATCACGCTGGAATCGTAATATGTTTACATTATCGTTATTTATTGTTGACACACGAATAAAAAAAATACTTATTATTGGGATAATGATTCAATTAATCTCTAAGTTGGACATTTATTCATTTAATCTCTAATTTGGACATTCATTCATTTAATCTCTAATTGGGACATTGATTCATTAAATCTCTAATTTGGACATCGATTCATTTTATTTCTTATTCGAACATTGATTCATTTAATCTCTAATTTGGACTTCATTCATTTAATCTCTAATTTGGACATTGATTCATTTAATCTCCAATTTGGATAGGGAGTAATCAATTAACGTACCTTTGTTATGCATGCGCGAGGACACTGAAACAAAATGAACAAGATTCATTTAGCCTAAAATTATTGGACATATTTGTTAAAATAAAAATAACAAGATTTAATTATCCCAAAATTATGGGAAAGATTTTTTGCAATCAGAAAATGATTAATTGAGCCTAAAATTGGACATATTTGCTGCTATTACTTGTGGTGAACTCATCATATAATATAAGTATTTAACTCGTACGGTTTAAATATTTAATTTCAAAATATTTAATATTCCTCTGTAAACATATGTGATATTGTTTGATCGCTTTAAAAAAAGTCTCGTATATAAGATTTAAGTAATTATACAAGTATAATATAGGCTATAAACCGTTAGCATGATTATACACGTAGAGGATATTATTAAGCACGTGATACATACATGGGTTGCTCTTTTGTGGTTGAGGTGCTATACAGTTGATTTCCTGGAAGTTGTTACAGTTGAAAAACATGGCGATATCCGCCCAGGTCGCGGTCACGTCTTATATGAAAAAAAAAACAGCATTTATCAAGTGATGTGTGGAAAACATTATTACCCCCGTTCCCAGCACACAAAAAAACAACAAATTTCCCCTAAAATAATAAATCAACTAGCAATGGTACTCTATATGAGCCATGCTCTTAGAAAACGGGGCTTAATGCTTTCCGCACCGGCTAAACAGGCACGGCATTTTCATTTTTGATGGAATATTTCGTTTAAAGGAAGTATCTTCTAAGCCCCTTCATTAAGCCCCGTTTTCCCACAGCGAGCTCATATATTGTTAAATAAACTGGCTGGAACAGTATTTGCTAACACCCTGTCTCAGACCATTACATTTTAAGGATTTGACGCATGTAATTATGGCAGAAATGTTATGCCTTATAGAAACTCTGCTTAATGAGATTTTTATCATGGCTATAACCGGTGCTCAAACTGATTATTGTTCCTATATAAGTTCATGTTACAAACTTTTTTGACCTTGACCTTAAACCTACTGACTATGAAATAAATTTGCGTCCCCATCTCCTCCCTGTTAACCAGCATATGCATTTGCCGGGCTGTAGGTCAAATCGTTCTCTAAATTATAGTATGCAAACGAAATTTCTATAGACCAATCTTCCGACCGACCGACAGACAGGTGCAAAGTAATTTACCCCACGCTCCTTCGCATGGTTTTATATTAACCTTACTATACCAATATATGTTGATTTATTTTTGCTTAATTCTGTAGTGTCACAATGGATTTTTACCACTCCACTCTCATTATCATAACATACAAAAATAGTTTCTCTCGACGTGCTGGTGAATTACTACAAATGTTGCTAAGGACCTAAGTATTTTACATACATTCTATAGAATAATCTGCTTCGTTTGGCATACAGTTTTCATCAACTCCCAAACCCGTTTTTCCTTCTTATATTGAATAAGATGATATACCAAAAAGAAGAAGATACTTTCTGATACGTTAAGACATCATTTCCTGTTTTTTTTTGCTTTCTGACGTAAATATACATTTTTTTTGTTGAGTAACATAAAGAAAATCTAGTCCATTTATAAAAAACTAAATTGAAACGCCTATTCAGACGAAATGTATCAGGAAAGAGTGATGATTTTACTGTGAGATTTACCTTTACAAAGTTTCCGACACGGTTTATACTGGACGCCGTCCGCGCACTTCGGGAACTGAATGCTGCAGATGAAGAACAGACTGTCCTTATGGCAATGGCTCTCCACAATACTCTCGAAGTACGCAAAACTCTGCATGGCGCTGGATTGGTCCGGCTCGTTAAAGTGGTTCGGAAACTGCGTCATCTCAAAACCAAGGTCACGACATTGCTTTTGTATGGTCTTTTCACATCTGGCTGCAACACGAAACAATTAATTAATATTGCAATTTCAACAAATGATATCATTTATGTATGTTCAAAGAACTTGTACGACACCACTTTTCATGTGTAAAATTTCAACCGTTAACACAGTACATCATAGTAGATGTGTTCGTTTTTTTTTTAGAATCATCAAAAAGTATTAAACCTTAAAGCATTAAACAATCTTTACGTCTGGAATATATATCACACTTTGAAAGGTTAAGTGTTTTATGTGTTATTCTATAGGTTGTATAGATATGTTCATCTTATAATGTTTATTATCTAAGCGAAATATGAGCCTCGTTTTGGGAACACTGGACGTAATGCATGTGCGTTAAGTGTCGTCCCAAATTAGCCCGTGCAGTCTGCACAGGCTTATGAGCGACGACCCTTTCTGCATTAACTGGATTTTTGCTATGCAAAGACCTCCTATAACCTAAAAATACCATTAAAGCGGAAGGTGTCGTCCCTGATTAGCCTGTAAACACTTAACAGGCTAATCTGGGACGACAATGTACGCACATGTATTCAGTCCAGTTTTCCCAAAACGCGGCTCATACATACTACATCTATGTGTACGGGATACTCTTACGTGATGGCGTGGTTGTGATGGGTGCCAAGGTCGTTGTTGTCATGCCAACACAATCCATGTCCATGAAGTCGTTACAATCAAAGGGATTGTGAAAGTAATCGCCACATGTATATACCGCCTCTGAAAACGCATTTTTCACAAAGTTGGTATAATTTATGTATTGT
The DNA here is from genome assembly GCA_007657795.1 of Dreissena rostriformis. NCBI lineage: Eukaryota > Metazoa > Mollusca > Bivalvia > Myida > Dreissenidae > Dreissena > Dreissena rostriformis. The sequence continues at coordinate 49,264 of VMBQ01006160.1, read as the reverse complement.
AATGTGTTTTAAAGGTAATTGATATGAGGTTAATGAATTAAACTTCAGTTTCTGTCTCGGACGTTATTTTACAAATATATTTTTATTTACAGAAAATTAATGCAGAAAGCGTTTATTTCTGTGTTAAAAAATAAACTTAACTAATATTGGAGTAAAACATATTGCATGTTTTAGAAAAAAAGTATTGCATATTTGGAAGAAAACAGCATTTTTATAAAAAAGTGGGAATTTAAAATGTCCATTGCCATTTAATCCACTCAGCTATGTAGACACTTATTACTCATCACTGAGATTTCAAAAACAAACAATTATACTCGTATCTTAAAAAACAAAATTCACTAATTGTTCAATCAATACTCAATAAATGCATTTTTTTATTATTATGAAGTACTTCTGTAATCCAGCCGGACAAATATCCGACCATAAAGGGGATAGGACCCGGGCTCTCCCGGTTCCGAGGCAGACGTCTAACTGCGTCGCTTTTAATGATACCGCATTTACCAAGGCAGTATCAGTGAACTTTGTACCTCACCCGATTACATTTTCGGTGTCGGAACTCACACGTTTGTATCGTGCTATCACTACATAACATACCGAATATAAATTGTTTACTAATATTTGTTTTTAATGAATATCGATTGACAACCGTTTGATACATACCAGCCCCGCACAGGCTAATCAGAGACGATACTTTCCGCCTTAACTGGATGTTTGCTTAGAAGAGACTTCCCATAAATGAAAAATACAATAAAAGCGGGAAGTGTCATCCCCGATTATTCTCTGCGGACTTAACAGGCTAATCTGGAACGACAATTTACGCACATGCATTAAACCCCCTTTTCCAAAAGCGAGCCTCCAATAATTATTCATAACGTATGAGCTCTGTCAGCTTAATCTCCCACGGTACCCTAGAAGTATCACGTATGTAAGCCAACATGGATAACCTTAAACTTCTTCACTGGAAAGCAAATGGAACTGAATCCTGCAATGGTTAACCCTTAACCACTCAAATACCCATTTGGACGCATTTGTAGTCCCTAAGAAAATCATACTTAATTAAAGACCTTTCTTTATAGATTAAAGTTTTAAAGGCTTCATTTCCAACCCTTAGATACTGATGAGCAGTAAACAGCATAAAACCTGAACAGACTGCGAGTTACTCGCAGTCTGTTCTGGTTTTATGCTGGATGCAAAAGCCATTTTCACTTTGCTTCTAGTGGAAAATGGAAAATCAATTAGCGCATCTAGAAAACAACCTTTACCTTGACATAGACTACGGCATGGAAGAGACAGCAAAACAGTTTCCAGGTCACACTTGGGAAAATACAGTGAGCACAGGTACGTCAGTGCGTACTCCTGGTACAATTGATTTACGATGCTTCTGGTTGCAGACGTGAAGTAACTTTCTGCTTCCGCCTCGTTCAGCTGTCCAAGGAGGTTAGGAAACACTGTGTGGGTAAACCCGCGCGAGCTGCATGCTTTAAACGACCGTCAGGCAGGTGTCTGAAACAACCACTTATTGAGCCTCGTTCTGGGAAAACTAGGGCGTCATGCATGCTCGTAAAGTTTCGTTTTTTATTAGCGAGTACAGTCCGCACAGGCTTATCAGTGACGACACTTTCCGCTTTTATGGAATATTTTGTTTATAGGATGTCTTTTTTTATAGCAAAAATCCAGTTTAGGCGGAAAGTGTCGTCCCTGACGCACAATTTTCATAGAACGAGGCTCAAACCAATAGAAGGTTTTACTGAACATGAATACTTGTTATGCAACAACTTTTATGGAGAGGGGATATAAAATTTGTCCTTGTCCGTCCTTTTGTTTGTCGGAATTTTGTGTCGCATGTAGCTAGACATATATAACTGCTGGATTATTGACATGTGTCCATTGCAACAAGCATTGCGGCTGAAGATACAACTTTAAATTAATTGATTAAACCCCGATGTTTTGCATTGACCGTTCCAAGGAGGTGACCCCAGTTTTAATCATCGTTTTATATTTATTGTTTGGTTGTATGTGTTGCCTTTTATTGTACGGACAATAGGTCACTTGCCATAAAAGACTAGTAGCGATCTCTGGAGTTCTTTTTTCCCCATCTTTGAGAAACAAATTGATAAGCATCTTGGCAATACAATATTTCCCGACACCATAAATAATTGTGCTCTTTTTTTTTTATCAAACTTATAAATCGCGTTAATTGTCTCGCACTAACCATTCAACTATCATTGATATAGTGAGAAATCTTTATACAGAAAATCACAAGCAAGTGGACATTTTTATAATATAAGCCGAGTTCTGTGACAATCAGCAGAATGTTGAGGCATCTATGAACTACGAACATATTTTAGTTTCAGATTTAATTGACTGACACTTTTCACAATTTATAAACTTCTACACATACCTGCCATGGTTGTTGCAATTGTATTTTCTGAAAAGTAGAACAGGAAAATTAGATTAAGAGTATCTGCCTAGTGGATAAAAGCAAATTGTATCGTTTCTCACATCCATATTAAGTATAAATAATATTATAGCGTACCGTTTGTACTTTGTTGAAGCATTTCTACCGCTAATTGCATTTTTGTTACTTGCTGACCATATAGCGAAACTATCAGTTGGTTTTTGATGTCACAGATATGCAACTGTTTAAACTGTGTTTATTTAAGTAAGTTTTGTTGCGACACCGTTCATGTTTGGTAATTAGTATATTTCGCAACAAAACTAATTGACGTAAAATAAGGAGACGCATTAAAAAGTTGTTACGTGTAAGGAACCTTTAGGAGTTTTGGAATTTTCCGAAAAGAAAGAAGTAATATTCACTCAACTGTAATCTTGAGCACATATACAAAACATCATATATCATAAAAACGTATATTGACATGTTCATCGTTAATAAACATTGAACACTTTATATTTCTTAAAAATATTTTTCATTTAAGTTTTAAAAAATTCGTTTGTTTGCGCTGAAAGCCATTTGGATTATTTGGATTATTCATGAAAAATAGTTTAGTTGTAAAAAATGCGAAGGAGTTTATTATATGTGTTAATATTTCGAGTTTTCGAAGTTAATGAGGTCCTTCTGTGCAAAGGCTGAATTATGTGTGGACCTGGAATGTGTCCCAAAACTCATACCTAATAAACTCACTAGACTCACGAAAGTTGGTAGGAATTTTAATTATGTGGTTTTGTGTAGTAGAGTTGAGAACCCGGAGGAAACCCCACCTGTGGTGACCACCAACCAAACTCAAATGCTTCCGGAAACGGGAAGATATTAAACATGAGGGCTGTATTTCATGTTATTAACCTCCTCGTGCTAGGCGATCAACCAATGAGAAGTTTGTATTGTCAAATAGTATAAGTGTATATAATTGTATCTGAAGTCTTAAAAGTCCGGTAACTCTGGAACACATTTTGTACCGGAAAAGTCATAGAAGTAGTTACACCTTCAGTAAATGTTTCCCAGACATTGCCCGGGCAAGAAAGTGTAAAGGGAGTACGGAAAGAGGTTTTCGTTGGAACATCATAAAAGCTACATAAACTAATGTGTGCAATAACACCGTAGTTCATACCTATTACTCCATAATTCCGCCAACTATTTCTAGTATTTTGCCCTTATTATAACATAGATGTTATCGTAAGTTCGTCTAATGTTAACGTTATTGAAGGCTACTGTTCCAAAGTAGTGACTCCAAAATGTATCAAAATTGGTAAGTTTGTATGTATTGTTTAATCTATGTGTTTTCAATTGTGTACGATCTCTAAAATACGTTATTATCGCTTGGCTAAGTGTAAGGTTCGTCTTGCCTTTCAATCGATTTAAACCACAATGCTCTCAGCTNTAGGTCGAAGGTAAAAATAAATAAATCAAAGCGGCGCATTAGGGGGCATTGTGTTTCTGACAAACACATCTCTTGTTTATTGTTACAAACAAAACTGGTTCGGAAATGAAACAATGATGTTTGTTATTCAAAAACTTTATAACATTGTTAAAAGTCGAAAGCTCCTCTTAAGTATAAAAGATCATTTCGTAAAGTTGGATGCTAAACCAAAAATTATAAATTATTGAAAAATATTAAACATATTATTGGAAGATTATTGTCAAAGAAGGTACACACTTTATGGTTTATAATGCTACTATGGTGCTCTGTTCTGTGAGTTTCTATCAATCTATTTAGTTGTTAAAGATGATTTGCACTCAAGGCTGCTCCTTCCGCACAGTGCGATCCGACCCACCCGACTCGACTGAATGAGATCTTAGAGCACCATTTTTGCATATTGTTGTATGTATATAAATAAATGTTTGGGAAACTTGTTTTGTTTTATAGCTGGGTCTTTAAATTTCATTAATTTATGACATTAAACCATTTTTTTCAGGTTGAACGTAAAACAGGATACTGTGCGAAAATACAACAAATTGGAGAGACATTTTATTACAGCCAAATATTCGTTTGTATGGCAAAGTTACACTCGCTAAACCGTGTGGACTTACTAAATCGTATCTGACCTACAAAGACAGCTTACACACCGTAGTGAAACATTAAAATAAATTCATGGTCAAATGTCTAATCAGCCAGCACAAACCACAGGAGATCCGACATTAAACGAGGCTCAGCAGTCTGTTCAAAGGCAGGAAAAGAACGTGGGGGCACAACATGTATCGTCTTTTCAGAACAGCCCGGAAGTTATTTACATGAATAATCAACAGGTTCCAATGTCTGCTAGGGCTCCATTCGGGGCAAATCAGCAAGCGAATGAGCAGTCAATAATGCCATTATCGCCACTACAAGGATATCAAACTCAACCCCCCATGTCAACGAGTAATGCCATGTTTCAAAGCCATCCCATGCCGCATAGTTTTTACAACGCACCATATTTCCAATCACCTCCGTATATCACCAACACAACAACTGGTACACTTCCAACTACCGGACCCTCAGTACCACCTATGCAAAGTTACCATCAATACAATCAACCTACAGCTGGGACAATGATCCCAAATGTCAGTACGAATCAAGGTCAACTTTGTCCAGTTCCGTTACAGTCTCAAATAAATCCGCAACTGACGCCTCCCTACGGATACATGCCTATTGGACATTATCCATATCAAGCAATGCCTATGAATATAGCACATGTGCCCGGATTTGGACACCCGACTGTTCAAGCACATGGGGCTCCGTTTGGCTACATTCAACAACAGCCATACCAATTCCCAGTTCCTATGCATTATGGATACCCACCTCCGGTACACCCTCAAACACAACCAAATATTATTCCTCCAAGCAAACATGCCATACCACTTTCTGGACAAGACCAGTACTATACAGATTCTGTTGACAAGGAAGATTCGATATCTTCTTATTCTGATTCGGAATGTGAATCAGTGAATGACAATACTTCTTTGTATGTAAAAGGCCTGAAAAACGCATCGAAAGATCAATTGAAACTGTTCTTTGAACACAAAGATGGCGGAGGCGGACATGTTCGTTCGGTGACCTGCAATAGTCGCACTGGAGGGGCAAAGTTGACTTTCCACAGTTCTGAAGGTACGTGAATTACAACATTCGTTGTTTTGATTATCTGAGTACTAAGTTCTCTATGGTGATATATTGCGGTCATACACTGTGCGTCGTCTTTCGTGCGGCGTCCCGTAGAAAAAGTTGAGTTCATATGACTTGCATACCTTCAAAACATAAGATTCTCCTGGCAACCAAAACCTTTAACATTAGCAAAGTTTAACCATCTTTTTGTCAGAAAATGAGAATCTTATTCAAATTAGTTTCACATAAATAGTCCTTGGGTGACCATCTCCCTAATTTCTCAAAGTACTCTGACTCGTTAGAAAAACTCTATGGCTATATATGTCACTTTTGACAACTCAGAAACAACTGAGCGGAAATTTAAAAATTTCCACAGCAGCGATTGTTTTTGGCTTGCTCGATAGTGTGTACATGTTACTAATCTTTTTTTAATGCATTGAAATCAATTTATCTTCTTTATAGGTGTGCCTTAACATATAACATGTATCAATATCATTTTGACGAATCCCAAATATGGTATTTTAGCGTCGTATCTTTTTGAAATCAGGTAAACAACTTAGGGCCTGTATAACTTTCTGGTGAAAGATATCATCAATATACACAAATATTGTTTTACATATTTTTGATCTCTTGACATGACCAAATGTAACATTGTCGCGGGTATAAGTACTTGACAGGGTAATGTATAGTATCAGCCTTTTATTAAACATACACACAAATACAAGTCATGTCGTGTAAAAAAAATGTTTTCAAGTAATTGATGGTGTCGGTAAAGAATGTTTTGTTTTTAAGATGTACAAAAGGTTCTACGAATGGCGGCAAAGAGTGGAGGGACATTGTCAGCAAAGAGTTTAGGACAAATACAAGTGTTTGTAAAGGAACCGATCAAACAACACATTGAGTCTGGAGCTACAGATACCAACGCATCTGTTGAAGATTCCGGTGAAGATAGTTCAGAGGAAGATGACAAACATACGGTATTGTTAATTCAGAAAGTGCCAGTCGGAACCACGGACGAAGCTCTTAGACTCTACTTTGAGGCAAAGCATAAATTGGAACCAACAACTATTTACAGGGGCGATGCTGAAGACGCCGTTCTTGTCGAATTCCATTCCAGAATCGGTAAATATGACTGATTTATAGTGGAATAAATAGCACAAGGACTATATAATTTATTACACTTAACCCAAACATTTTGCTGTTTGTTTCATGATGTTTTAGAGTTTTTATTATTTGTAAACGTGTATTAATTATAAAAGCAGGCTGCATTATTGTGCTTATGAGTTCACATTATTGAAATTTATTTATATTTCATATGCCTTCCTCCATCGAGAAAAAGGGGGTATACTGTTTTGCAACTCATAGTCGGTTGCTCTGTTGTGTGTCGTTTGGTCGTTCGGATGGACGGTCCTCAGACCATTTCGTTATTACAAGATATATTGAGTACCCTATAACGTCCCTTTATACAAATGGCAGGCTGGTTACTTAAGAGAAAAGGAAGACGGCTATCCATTTTGAAGTCAATACCTTAAAGGACAAGGTTACAGGGGCTTGTAATCTGAAATTACAAAGGAACAATAGTCAGTTTAATATCTAAAGAAACCATCCATTTAGTAAACATTCAATGCTGATAAAAAACCTTCGAAAAATTTGACACTTTATTACTTAATTATAGAATATATTTTGGTACTGGTTACAGAAAATCTGTTCCAGCCAGTTTAATTACCCATATACATTTTTCAATTTATATTGCTGGCTGATTTCTATCTTTGGAGGATTGAAATAATTTATAATTCATGTAAGTGTGTGTGGGTGGGTGGGGCGAGAAGGATGCATTCCATGTACAAAGCTCTTGTTCTTTTATATATTTAAATGTGATTATAGATATACAGCGTATCAAAGATGGTTGCAAAAAGTTCCAATGTTGTGGTAACGAGTTAATAGTTGACGTGGTTCCGGCCTGTATTTGGATCAAGGTTTGGGGATATGCAACTGATACTAGCATCGACATGTTAGAAAACTACTTTGAAAACAAGAGAAGGAGCAATGGTGGCATCGTAGACAACGTGAGATTCCTCGAAAATGAAGATGCCGCAGTAGTAACATTTAGATACGAGTCCGGTATGTTGTGACGCTAAAATATGTTTGTATCGTATGTAATATTACTACATTTCCAGTTTGATTTTGTGTAAGCGGTGCATTAAGTATGTGTTGCGCATGAGGTAGCATTGCAATATAAGTCTTGTATGTAGNAATAAGTGAGCAAGTCTGTTTTTTTAGTGTTTATTTCCGTAAGCAATTACTTGTATAAGTAGTCAAGCACATACTTGGTATATCTCTTTCAGTCATCACAGTGAATGTTTACCAAATACAACACACACTAAATGCCATGCTGTAAAAATTGCATTAACATCCAATATCAAAATTCAAATAAATAAAATTGTTTACGTCTTCCGACCTGAATACATTTTTTTCACTGAACATAATATAAACGTTAGCCATCCGATTTTTTATTTCAGGGAGTGCTCAATTGTTGCCACACATGTGTTTCGTAGAACTTGCAGCACACAATCTAAACTGCAGACAAAACAGCGAAATTTGTATTTTTTTTACAAAACAAAACTCACATTTTCAATGTAAGTTTCAAAATGTTCAACAACGATCAGTATCAAAATTATATTTTGTAGTGATAATCCACTTATCAAACTACAATGAATGTGTAAAAGTTCAGACAAATGTTAAAAAAATAAATCTGAAACAAACAGTAACATTGTCGTTATTTATTGTTATAGGTACATTGATCACTTAACAGTAAAAGAACCTACCAATGAATTGAAAATATTACCACTTGAACGAAAACGTGCTTTGGATTATTCTAAAATTTACTTGTCACGTGATGTACATAATTGCAGATTATGTTTGTCCGAAAAAAGCAATATCAAACGTTTACAAATTTTCTTCATAAACAAACAAAATGCGATAAAGCACACCTTTGTCTTTATGGTGAGACAATTAGCTTTACACAAAGAATTGTTAGTGAGATAAACAACTCTCAATCACCTACTAAATGTAAGTTCCTATAAGGGTTTTTTAGACCATATGTGATACTACCGCATAAATATAAAAACGAAGATGATTTTCTATGCCAATATTTGCAAGTAAATGACCATTATTTTAGGTAAAACTGATCACATTAAAATGCTTGTATAAATCATCTTGCAAGTTTCAATCCATGATTTTATCATTCCTTATGCATTAAAGGCTTGCTTGACACAATTGGAAAGTTCTAAATTGTTTGCATCAATGCTAGCTAAATGAGATTTAAGATTGTATATAGATAACTTCTTTTGTCCACGAATACTTTTGCAAATACACAAAAAGCTTAAGGTTGCAAAAAAGTAAACCAAAAATATAACCCATCAAATTATAAGTAGATAAAACGAAACAAACAACAAACACCAATGCATCAACTTTGAATGAAAACAACAACAATATCGTAATTTATTGAAATGATGCTAACAACTCTTACCAGTATGTGTACACTGTTTAAAAGAACGACTTTAGAAATCACACTTTTTTTAAAATAATAAAACAAATCTTCCCGGACTTGATCCTGTACAGCAACATTTTTTGGAAAGAAATTTCGTGTTGGAGCGTAATCAGAATAAGAGTAAAAACAATGACCAATTCTCCACTTTGTAAAGTAAATATTAATAAAAAACGTCCCTTTACAATTTAAAGACAATTGCTTCATACATGATTATGCCTTTGCATATTTAACGTGTTCTTCACATTCACGTTGCTTGCACTTGTGACAGGCGATTTAAAACAAACGTTTATTTACAGCTGAAACAAGCAGTTCTGCACAAGTATTTCCGACATTTGTGCATTACCGTTTTTTTACAAAAAAACGGTAATGCACAAATGTCCATTGTTTAATGCTACTCTTTTTATGTACATCTTGTACACACTACGATCAACACTTTTGTAACGCTTCAAAAAGGAAAATTAAATATTTGTGATGTTTTTGTTATCATATTTGTCAAGTAAGAAATAGAGAATAATAGGTAAGTGTTGATTATAGATCAGGTTTATCATGCGAGGCGTAGAAAACAAAAAGCACGAGCCTTGGAGAGTGCTTTTTCGTTTTCGTGCCGATATATAATATATAATAACATATTATTCTATTTATCCCACTTTTTATTCAGTAAGCCTTTTCATTCAAACAAAATAAGTTTTCATGAGTGTTTGTCGTACTTTGATAATGACTGTAGTGTAACCAAGGTCAGTGTACTCCGCGTTCCAAAAATAACCGCTGATCAAATAATCATTTTTTTAAATCAGAATATCGTTATGTGACAAAGAATCGTGCGTTATTAATTACAATTGCATTCATATTGAATTGCAAATCTTAAAGTTTTATAACATTTAGTTGTTATATACAAGGAACAACATTTGTTTACAATACAACGTAGCCGAACACAACACACAATTCACTTTCGATATCAAACTATTAACTCGATCACGAGGTGCACAATATTTGCTTCTTTGTTTTAATATGTGGTTATTTCGTGACGAAATAACAATGATAACTTGGATTTAAGCTTATTATATACATTAAACTTTACGGCAAACCTTAGTCGTATCCAATATTACAAACAAAAACGGATGCATTCTAGAAATTTAATCAACGGGGCTTTAATCAACCGAATTCGCTGAAAAAGTGGGATAATATAAATTAATGCAAACCCTGTACAAACTTTGAATAAAGTAAAAATTCTGTCCATGATCTGAGATTGACTGTCTGTGTACCAAGTATTACCGATGGTTAGTCATGTTGTAGCTATTCGATTAATAGTCAAAAACATGTCCAAGTTAAGCTCTACTTATCTTCTGTACTCGCATCATGTACAGCCACAGTTCTAGCGAAGTCAATGCCGACGTACTCCGTCGGCGTACTGGGCCTTGCCAGGACACCAGCAGGGTTTGGATAGGTCTGCTTTGCCGAAAGAGCTTCTTTATCCAGCTCGGCATATATGAGCTCGCCTGCTCCAGTGTTTTTTTTTCTGAAATATAATATTGCATTTTCACGTTTCTAAAGATAATTATATATTATTGTTAATCAAATTACAATATGTGCATGCGTTTTTTCGCCTAGGAAAAGTTTCTTTGTTTTACACTGCTATTATATTTAATTATGTCCGTGTTTGGGCCATTGACGTTCTGAGCGACTTGTACACAAACTTACTATTCACCTTTTACATGATATTATGTCATTTGTATCCATATATATTTTTTAAACAAAGCCCAGTTGGCCATACACCATATTATCAGTTAGAGACAACGTAACTGTGTTAAATGTATAATTCCCATTTACATAATTGCATGCCACAACATTAAGATGTATTCCCGAACCATGGCTTGGAATTGGATTTCCATTGATTCGTTTTCGAAAGGTAGCGGCTGATCAGCGTATGCTGCGTGTGGCGTTGACAGTTTCTTGGGTTTGTTAACTACAGCATTTCGACACTCAGTACCCCCAACGCTGGCGTATCCTTTTTGCACTTTAGTGCAAGAACACACCTTTCTGTAAATAATAGATGTTAAGATCAGGAAAGATCACTTTTGGGAACAATTGCTTAATGCCAAAATATGTAAAAGTGCCGTTTTCATTCACAAACGTGATATTTTGTCAATACTTCTTAACGGACAACCATTAACATACACAAGAACAAACATGAATTAAATTTTCAAATGGTGTAATTTTGAACAGTCCTTTTACATAAATTGTTATATTTTAACATATTTACAATTGATAACAAATAATTACTCAGTGTTTGAAACTTTACACGATCACCACGATATTGCAACGTTTCGCGACATGCAATCACGTACCTGTACTTGAGCCACTTGTTTTATGATTCTGAAACACACAAAAATGGTTGTAGAAGCTAAATTGATTATTTGGAATTGCATCAAATTATCTCAATAACACGATTGCACGTGTGACTCATAATTCTGCAAGAGGGTGTGGTCCGACCGAAGTCCAAAGGTTTATTTAATAAAAGCCAAATGATTCACCTCTGTAAATACCTTGTCGTAACTTTACAAGGGTGTATAACAGAATAAATGCATAATTAGAGCACAACATACATTTATGGTAAAGTTGCTAAACTGCAAACCAGAAAAGACCCATGCCACAAAAAGCATCGACGATTTTGTTTACAAGCTATCAAATTTCATTTAATACTGTCGACATGCACTTTGCAAAGCAGTATATATGCTATGGGGCTTATACCCATATGCCTTTGTATTGATTCTTGTGTGATTTGCAACAATAAAATAATGATATCGCAAGCAAATACTAAATAAGCCAAGCGACATTACACGTGTTTCCTCGCAGCCATTAGATGTTTATCACATAATTTATTTAAATTGCACATAGGACATCACTTCACCAAACTCGCAAACATAAATGTACATGATGAATGTCAACTGCCATATAATACTACTAAGCATTTGTAGACCAATATCAAGTCGTAAACTTGCATCGTGCCAGAACTAAGATTTAATCTTGAAAGTCTATGCAGACAAACAACGAATACCAACCTTGTATTTTGACAACGGGTGTTTGCTGACTATCAATAACGCATTTTTATTTTGTATGCAGTAGATTTTTAAGGCTCTGAGTTGTAATATTTAGAATTTTTAAAAACATGTTCATGAAGTATCTTATGAAACGTGCTTGTAAGTTGTTAATTTGTTATTTGAAGTCTTATGTGCTTGCAGTTGTCCTTATATTTGTAATAGTATTTGAAATTGATCTCATAATAGTTATTTTTTCATATAGGTAAGTTTGTATACCTTAAACCATGTTAGCTGAAATAGACACATGTAAGGTAATTAAAAAAGATTAATTATTGTGTACTAATATTTTAACCAAATACTTTGGTAAATTATAATAAAATCTGCCGTGAGTGTATATCATACTGTATTTGACAATGAACTATTTAAGGCTTGTATTCAGCTTACCTTCGAAATGACGCTGAACACATACAACGACAATTACTATGGAAAAAACGCTGATCAACACTGAGACAGCGCACACGATGGCAATTATAATGATATGCAATCCGTTTTCATCTTTCGTGTTCAAGACGCTCTGGTCTGAACAAATTAAAATGAAATGAGAGATATCAATCATATTTGATCCGATCTGATATGCTATCTTGCGTATATAACAGCATATGTAAAAAATAAACAATATAATTATGTCCCTTTTCTGAACAAAACAATTAAAACATCAAACATCATGTATTGTATGCTAATTGTGTAACCATAAAATAAATGGTCTATATAATTTTCTAGTACCTTTGCTTTTTCCTTTGTCATTAATTGAAATAATCCGTGTGTCTTGTTCTGTTGATTGAGGTTGATTACTGCCATGTTTGGAAATTCTGTCTGGGTCTTTTCCGGTTTGTTGTCGTTTGTAACCATCATGTTTGGAATTTGCATCTAAGTCTTTCCCAGCGGTTTTTGCTATGTTAATAACATGTTTGGAATGTGTGTCCCTGTCTTTCCCAGCGTATAGTGGTGTGGGAATACCAAGTTTGGAAATTGTGTCTCCGTCTTTTTTCGGTTGGTTTTGGTTGGTTACTGTCATGTTTGGAATTTGTGTCTCGGTTTTCTTGTGGATTGTGGTATGTTAATAACAAGATTGGAATTCGGGTTTTGGTCTGTTCCGGCTGTTTGTGCTTTGTTATGGAGCAGGCAGAACACCCTCAATCTTCGCAAAAAGCGTTAAACATACTTGTAAAGTTTTCTTTCTTTCATTTTAAGTTGAAACGTAAAAATGTGTAGAACGTTACTTTTCAAAGTATTGAAGGATCTCGAAATTATATTGGCATAAATTTCTACACATATAAAACGGTGTTTCACGTATACAGCCGTGTGGCTAATTCAAAGTCAAAGTCATAATTTGATTTCTATATTCAGGGTGTGCATATTTATGCATAAAAGGATTTAGAACTAACTTGGCACACATGTTCACCTATATGAGATAATGTGTTGCGCACAACAACTATGTGGCATATTTCAAGGTAAAGCTCAAGCTTTAAGATGTAAGGTCATAATACAAGGCTTGTCAAAAATGTCTTTCCGGAGTGAAACTGCTCCATGCATTAAAGGATTTTTAAATCGCTTGGCACAAATGTTCAAGGTCAAAGTCAGATAACTAATATAAAACAAGCGCTTTATTGTCAAAAGAAGTCTTCTCCGGATATTTACTTCACCATGCATTGAAGGATTTCGAAAAACAAACCTTTATGAGACAGGGAATCGAACGCAAGCTTCTAAAACAAGGTAAGGTCAAACTTTGAAGTCTAAGGTCGAAATAAGGAATGGTATATGTTCAGCTGTACGAGATGCGCAGGAACCATGAGGATACCTTAAAGGTCAATGTAAAACTTTGAAGTCAAAATAAGACATTCACTGTCAATTTAAGGCCTAACCGCTCTTTATCCTTACCATATCTTTTTTTTTTTTTTTCAAAATAAAATTGCACGGATATTTACTTATATGAGAAGTTGGGTTATGCGCAACAAAAAAGAGGCTGCTTTCAAGGTGAAGGGCAAACTTTGATGTGAAAAAACAGCTCTTTACAGACTGTTCCTTCCACATGCACTGAAAGATTAACAAAACTTAACAAAGTCTTATTTAACTACATCATATTTCTTTTTAAAACTATAAGACTGTTATGAAAACTTACTTTCCGATGCATTTGAGGATCTAACAATAACTTGGCACATATCTTAAACTAAACGAGAGGGTTTGTTTCGCACAAGGAACACATGGCTACATTGTAGATTCTACTGGGAGATAAAACATTAAACTGCATGATTCAGTGCAGCGGTTGTATGTCCTTCTTAAAGTGGTGTTTGAGGGTGTTAAGTGATAGCTCTAGTTTACATTTGTTTTAGACAATAAGCAAAGTATAATTCTTTTCTTATAATTCCGTTTCGTCTGCCGGTTTCCATGGGAATCATTTGGTCAGTGCGTCTTAATTATAATTTTGTATTAAAATAACAAAAAGGAATGCCAACAGATAAATATAAGTATGGCTTTAGCAATGGCTTAAAATAAGTTTTGTTTGAGCTTCCATAACTTAAAATGTCGCTGTTTATACTTTCTATATTTGCGCGACAGGTCTAGTCTATACCAAAAACAACCGTAGCGCTGAAAATTCTTCCGCTAACTTTTAATGTGTTATGTAAACATATATGTGTTACAACGAGTTCAAATTGTCTTGTCGACTTTGATGTTAAATATCGCGTATTCACTGCTTAAATATGTTTAGAAACTATTTCCCAGATATTGGGATTTCAAAACATTAAATGTTATGAAAAGTAAATTAACACAGGTAGCAAAGTTCTCAATTTATTTCTGAGTTTGAAATATGCATGCTTATCTTATTCTCCAAAGAGTCAAATAGTTTTAAATAATCTTACCTATGGAAGTTAATGAATGAAATCTGAAACAATTTGATTGCATAAATTGACTAACTACTTGTTGCAGCTAGCTTTTGTTATACTTTTGCCAATAAACGAGTTGGAGTGAATGGTAATAAATATCTATTCATGCATATAACATTTAAGGAATGGTTATTACATAACAAACGTTCTTAAACACCGCCATTTCTGTAACAAAACGTTCATCTCATATAGGTGAACATATCATTTCTTACAATTGATTATCATACCAGTATTTAGCACTGGATTTGGAGATGCTGTTAAGTTGTGAGTGTTTCAGCACACTTCGCACATCGTATGCATGAAATATACGAAATAATGATCTATAGTTCTTAAAACACCTAAATACCAATGTTCCTTGGGAACAAAAACTAGTTTATAAATAAATTTGGAAATATTTATATAATAGTATATGTAACTTACCATCCATTGTTTTGAAGCAATATTGTCATTAAAATGTTTGCTAGGAGTTTTGTGCGATATACGATTATGGTTGAATAGGTATTCACGTACTAAGCCACAATAACAAGGTAAAGCTTACGTATGTGTACAGAATATCATGGTCCAACTCAAAGCGCATAGGCAAAACGAAGACCATTCAATATCAATATACAATAACATAACATACACTCTATTACTAGACTTTGAAATATATGCTTGAATTGTAACGTGAACTTATCATATAACGTAAAATATATTGGCCAAAAACCGGTAATCATCGGGTGTTATTTCATATCTATGTCCAGGGGCAGAATGTTGAATAAATGATAGTTGAAAAAACAATTATCCTACAGCTAAATGATTTTATAGAACACAATACAACCCATAAAGAAAAGATAAGGTTTATCCCACACCCCTTTATCCCACACCTATAAGGACTACTTTTTTGCCTTTCACTCCTCGTTCATTTGTTCTTAAATTTGGATTTATACATTAAATGGATGTTTACTTTTTGAAATAAATATACCATTTATAGATGAAAGCCGTAAGTTATCAATCCAATGCAGCGTTTCTTTTAAATTCGTTTTGCTTAAGGAATTTTTTTTTGGATCCAACGGGGGATTGAACTAGGGTCTCTTTCCCGGTAGCCAGATACTCTTACCGCGAGGCTTAAGTGCTCACCCGATTGCGTTACTGTTTGAATTCGAAAGACCATAGTTTACGACACAGCTGACGAAATCACTTGATTGCGTCATTCAGGTCATTGGGTACGCATTAACGCGAGTGTGTGTTTACGGTGGATTATTATGAATGTGAATATGAATGTTGGGATATAAAACTGGAATGGAAGGAAATCGATGTTGAATTAAAAGGGTAATTTCTTTGATGAATAAGTCGTTCGTTTGTCAGTCGATCAAAGACTGTCTATCCACAAAGAATTGCCTGCTGACATCAAGTGCTTTAAAATGGAAAAGTTTGATGGCGATGAAGAAATATGTGCAGAATTTAAACTCACATGGAAGCAAATTTAACTTGACAAAAATAAACATGGTTATTGCACAACTTCGGTGAGTTGAACAAGAACCAGTAGATGTATTACTTTTGTATGTCAGTTAGCAAAAAGTGTGTAAAAAGAAGAGTTGTTTATAGACTAAAATTAACAATATCGGCGGGGATAAATGCTGAATTATGTTTCTCGCAGGGGTCTACACATGTTGTGAATTTCAAAATGGCAGCCATTTTTGTTTTTGGTGTTTTACAGTGGAGAAACAAGAATTGTAGTTTGCACAAAACCGTCTGTGTTCTACTTGAGTGTGTAACATATGGAACGCTGATTAAATTTGAATCGAGGCATATAGCGATATTTTGTCTCGTGACTCTTCTTTTGTGTGGAATTCTGAAGGACTATTGCGAGTTCCGTAAACGGGAAAAATCACAATTAATATTACTACGCAATGTTAGATTCAGTTAATTTAATCTGTTTTTGCTTTTATTTTAGCTATTTAAGACTACTATTTTGATTGCATCAGGAATAAATTAAAAATAATAAAAAATATTGTAGGATAAATAGAATACTATGTTAGTGTGATTGTGAACTTGCATTTATCCCACTCGTATCAGAAAGGCTTACAAGGCTCGGCAAGCCTCGCCGTGTTAACCTTTCTTCAACTCGTGGGATAAATTCAAGTTCACAATCACACTTACATAGAATTCTCTATATGCATGATATTCGAGATAACTGTTTCGTTGGAAGGATCAACTTATGACCTGGACATATGAAGCGTGACATTAAGATATGTGCCAGGTATCGGGAAATAGTCAGTATTTAAAACAGTACTGAATAGGTCGCCTGACATTGATTAAGTACTTGAACATGTATTTTTTTCACTATTCCGTTACTATTTTGAACGTCAGATGATAAGATAAAGGAAGTTTTGTCACAAGGTTTCTCGGAATTTGATAGAAATTAAATAAATTCTTAATAAAAACGATGAGAATTAGACTTACAACTTATTAACATAGAACATCTTTCTCATAGAACATCTTTCAAATAGTGAACCCACTCATAAGGAGAGCTCTTTAATGATACGCACAATGTGTTCATGGTAAGCTTTTGCGATCACCTTTTGTCCATCGTGACTCGTCAACAGTCACCAGTTAAACTCTAGAGGCCAAAGTTATTGCTCAAACATAATGAAACTTGGTAATCATTGATTATCATAGAGTGCTGTAGGTGGACGAAGACGAATGACCGATAGTGCAAATGGGCGGACCGGGTTTCGCTGCAGCTGAAGTAAAATCATCGTGGGCATCCATGCGGCAATCGTATGGAGCCCATCTTACTCGGTTTTTGGCAAAAATGCGATCTTGTGATTGCTGGCGGTTGCAATTGATACGCGTCGCAGTAAACTCACAGTAACCCATCCGGCGCGGTTGCAAACGTTTGCGGTAGGCAAGATGGTGCGGCAGGATATTAGGCAATACCAAAGCAGTCGATGATAACCAAGATGGCATAGCGGCAGTCGAGTAGCGGCTGTCAATGGTAGCCCTGATTCCAATTTCAGCGGTAGTCGGTGGTAACTTTGAAATTGCGAATGCGAATACGGCGGTAGTTTGGTAGGTACACCAAAGGATGTTGGCGATAGCCAATATTGATTGGCGATGGGCGGAACCGTATTCCTTCATGAGTTACAGTTTCTGTAACTAAAGTTTTAGCTGAATCGTGTATGAAAATGTTTCTGTAATCTCTTCGCAAATGCGATCTACGTCTGATTCAACATCTGGTCGTCAATCTGTTAAGCATGTTCATCACATCTGATATATTCTTCATAATCATATCGAAGAAGTTGGTTTTGATTTTCTGCTCATCTTAAAGAGATTGTACAACTCGCCTCAACGGTTCGATCCTTTTATTTACTCAAATGCAAACCTAACGTCACTGGCGGCTCTGTCCATGAAGACCAACGTTTATTATTGGTATGCGAATATAACTAGCCAATAAATCGAACAGCATAATTATATAACTTACTATAAAACATAAATGCTAATTCAGAAGTAGAATAACTAATTATATTGGGATACTTGTTGTTTCGGGTATAGTCTTTCCGCGTTTCTGAATTTTGTATGTGAGGTCTAAACAAATATTCGGAAACAAGATTGTTAGTTCATTACTTATAATGAATCATATTCTTGGCCAAATAGTATGGTGTTTCTATGGAGCGGGATGAAACAGATTCGACTCTCGCACTTGACTTGATCTTATGTAGCTTCAATAATTCCAATTCCCTTCATGTCAAGCGACCAGAATATAGGACATAATAAAGTTATAACTAGTGTAATTAGTCATATTATGATGGAGTTGAATCAGGTGTGGTGACACAGTACGAAAACCAACACATCTTTAATTACATTTTAGGACAGTGATTTACACGTTTGTGTTTTATAAATATTGATTTTATCTGATTGATGTTTTTGTAATAAAAATTAAATTTAACAAAGATGTTAATAATACTATATGATATAATTTACATCATTTTTATGTTACATTCCTTTTTATCAGTCGTAGTATCATATTTGTTGAGGATTGACAAATCACAATTCGAACTTGTCCCGTGTTAACTATACAACAGTCATATTCGTGAAACCAACACCACTTTAATTTATGCAAAAGATCTTTATTTATGTTCAAGTATTTTAATTGGACGTTCTGTGATTTTGACAACAACTTTGTTTCAATATTTATCAATCCCACTTAAATATATTGCAATTCAACATACTGTGATTAATTGGATACTTGAGAAATACTAGATGCTTGCTCTAACATTTAGTTTCAACGATTTTATGTTCATGATTTATAGTAACAATATGTAGTGTCATTTGTGATATAGTAATTTAGATAAGTAAGTGCTCGACAATCTGAGCCTAACATCCATCTTGTATTATTAAGATTCAAAAGGCAACTATGTACATTTATTATCATATTTACGTGTAAATAAAGCAAAAGTTATAAAAATAAACTATTTTTAAGCACAGAACATTCACATCATTGAAAATTGGTGAATAATAGTATAATGAACATAATAGCTTAATTTGGCACACTGCTTCTTATTGTATATACATTTTTTATGAAAGGCTGTATTCAAGTAACATAGTAACATATATATAAACAGGGAAAGACAAAAACTATTATTCATTGGTTATATATAAATTGTGGACAACATCACCTCTAGTAAGGGTTTACTTGAGTTACTGTGCAGATAGCTTTAGGGCCCGTATTCACCAATTAATTCTTAGAGTTAAGAGTAAAGAAAAGTCTAAGATTCAATAAAAATATGTGAGAGTTTGCATGTATACAGGCTAAAAATAATGCTTGTATCATTCAAATATTGTTCTTACCAATGAATTATGTATTTGTTAACAGCCATGTTATTAGACTTGACTTTCAAGTTGTTTCAGGAAATAAGAGTTTTAAGAATATTCTGTATTTTTATACTTAAGTCTAAGAATTGGTCGATGAATACGGGCCGAGTAGTCTGCCAAGTTTCACAAACTCAGAAAACTATTATATTAAATATTGAAATGGCTGACTTTTCAGGATCTTTAGACATCTTTAAAAGTTTTTTCTGTCTAAACACTGGAAACAGGCGGTTTTGTTAATAAAGATCGAAGAGCGTCAACTTGTTCTGTCTGATATATACTTGCAACGTGTTACGTGTATGCAACAGTTTTACGCTTAATTGTCCAATATGTTTCATGTCATATTTGTTGGTTTCAAAATATAATCTTCAGCCAAATGGATCTTACCATCAGTTGGTTGAAAAATTGAGTAAACCTTTTGAAACAATCTTGTTTTAATTTATTTAAAATATTAAATAAAGCATACCTCGTTTCTTAAACAGATATTCAGATGTGTAGCAAATATGTGTTGTTTTGAGTGAAGCTTAAATTAAACCAATTCATTTTAAGGAAATAACTTGTAGGTCGTGTAATTATCCTGTCGTGTGTCTATGTATTTTACGGGAAATACGGTATGTACATGCATATTTCAAATAAGCGTATTTATCTTGTCATGTGTCTATTTTCATGGGAAATACGGTATGTATCTTTCAAATAAGTGTATTAATCTTGCCCTGTGTCTTTTTTCATGAGAAATA
Organism: Dreissena rostriformis; assembly: GCA_007657795.1. Taxonomy (NCBI): domain Eukaryota; kingdom Metazoa; phylum Mollusca; class Bivalvia; order Myida; family Dreissenidae; genus Dreissena; species Dreissena rostriformis. Next base: position 28,609 of record VMBQ01006160.1, on the reverse strand, counting down.
CGGTACATATCTCACAAATAAGTGTATTTATTCTGTCCTGTGTCTATTGTCATGAGAAATACAGTACATATCATTCAAATTAGTGTATTAATCTTGTCCTGTGTCTATTTTCATGAGAAATATGGTACATATCTGTCAAATTAGTGTATTAATCTTGTCCTGTGTCTATTTTCATGAGAAATACGGTACATATCTCACAAATCAGTGTATTAATCTTGTCCTGTGTCTATTTTAATGAAAAATACGGTACATATCTCACAAATTAGTGTATTTATTATGTCCTGTGTCTATTTTTATGGGAAATACGGTACATATCTCTCAAATTAGCGTTTTAATCTTGGCATGTGTCTATGTTTACGGGAAATACGGTACATATCTTTCAAATTAGTGTATTAATCTTGTCCTGTGTCTATTTTTATGAGAAATACGGTACATATCTTTCAAATAAGTGTATTAATCTTGTCCTGTGTCTATTTTTATGGGAAATACGGTATTTGTCTTTCAAATTAGTGTATTAATCTTGTCCTGTGTCTATTTTTATGAGAAATACGGTATGTATCTTTCACATTAGTGTATTAATCTTGTCCTGTGTCTATTTTTATGAGAAATACGGTATGTATCTTTCAAATTAGTGTATTAATCTTGCCCTGTGTCTATTTTCATTTGAAATATGGTATGTATCTTTCAAATTCGTGTATTAATCTTGTCCTGCGTCTATTTTTATGGGAAAAAACGGTATGTATCTTTCAAATTAGTATATTGTTCTTGTGCTGTGTCTATTTTTATGAGAAATACGGTATGCATCTTTCATATTAGTGTATTTATTATGTCCTGTGTCTATTTTTATGGGAAATAGGGTATGTATCTTTCAAATTAGTGTATTAATCTTGTCCTGTGTCTATTTTTATGGGAAATACGGTATGTATCTTTCAGGTGCCAAGGATCTGATTAAACATCTCCTGGTTTTGGACAAGAAGCGGCGCTACTCCGCTATCGACGTGCTGTGTCATCTGTGGATCTTGTGTGGGGGTGACGTATCCAGTATGGATCGAAGAGCTGAAAAAGACCTCCCGGAAAGAATTTGAGACTCAGGCCGCTCTCAATCTCAAGTCTTATCAGAAAATGAAGGAAAAGCGTGCTTTAACGGGATGAGTGGTGATATAGGATATTGATTATAAGGGGTTGTGACTTTACATGTTAGGCTAAACACAAACGTTATAGAGGTTGTCACTTTGATTTTACTTACTCTGTGGAATATTATTGATCCATGATCTGTGTTACTTATAAGCATTAAAATAGTTTTTGACGACTGTTTTATGTTGTAGACAGTCAGTATTTATTTATGAGAATATTAAATTGTGTAGATATAATTTATCTTGTTGATAATGATGTTTTGTTTTTGTATCACTTTTGTTTTTGTAGTTTTGATGAAAATGAATGCTTCTTTCGGCAATGAAACATATCATATGTTTATTTAATGAAGATTTTAATAATTATTTATTTTTATGTTTGCTTTCACGTCTTTGTTATTTTAGATTTATTTTGATCAAACTTGATATCATATTTATCATCATTCAAACTTGTTATTTTTTTAAGGATATACATTTTATATTGGCACACTCGCTTTAACCCATTTATGCCTAGCGTCTAGAAAAAAGTCCTTGGCAAACAGCATAGACCCAGATAAGACGCCGCATGATACGGCGTCTCATCAGGGTCTGCGCAGTTTGCTAAAAGAATTTTTTTCTGTAAGAAATATTCTAAATATAGAAATAAATATACTAGACATCCCTAATTTTGGAAATCAATTGATCCAATTTAGAAGGATGGGAGAGAGAGTCCTATAGGCATAAATGGGTTAATCAGTCATATGGGAGAAGTTATAAGACAAACACCAGTTTCATGCGAAAATACTTTATTCATGCACAAGTGTTTATAATTGGACATTTGTGTTATGGAACGACTAACTTTTATCTTCAATATTTATCACGAACACTTAAATCTGTCGGAAATGACAATACAGTGGTTAATTGAATACTCGAGAACAGGCGTAGGTTTGCGTAAGTTTCAACTTTATTCTGTTCCTTGTTATTATTATAGCAATAGTGTCAGTCATGCATTTTAAAAGCAAGCACTTCTTACTTGGAAGTGTTTGAGATTCCTAGAATGATTAAAATTTCCTTTGTGCGTCAATACGAATATTACTTAAAATGTAAAATTGTATTATATCAGGAAGTTAAATTAAACAATTGTTATTATGATAAATGCATGTTAAAGCAAGTATATACAGTTTTCTTACATTATTACAAAATGTTGATGAATAAAAAAGTAGAGTAAAAGTTAAGAAGAAGAAATACAAGAACACAAATGAAATTTAAGTAATATTCAATTGAAAATCATGTTTCTGTCGTGCAGCAGAAAGCTCATTCATGTACACGAGACAAAACTCTGTTGGGAAATCTCCATTAGTATGTGCAGATTAATTCATAAGACACAAAGACATAATTTTGGTTCTATAACAAATATTAGGAAACGTGTAGGGATTAGCATTAACTTTCTTGTTATAAATTTCCTTAAAGTAAAATAAACTATTTGACTGATGGTATAATATAAAGATGGTTAATTAATTTAATTTAACATTCCTTGGTCATATTCATAGGTTGGTTTAATATTGCAAGAATAAAATCTTGACATTGAAATTGTAAATACTCCCTTAAAACAAGTTTAAGCTCCAAATAAGAATACAATAGCGAATTTGTGAATCAATATACAATAAATAATACATAAAAGAGACAAACTTGAAATATGTTTATTTTGNCAGAAATAAACTTCATTATCATGACTGGATTGTGTTGTTTAGTTTAAACCTATTTATTGTAGCTTGATTGCATCGAAAGCCTTAGGCTAATAGAAACGCTCTCGAGTCCGTTTCCTGGGACTAGAACCAGTACTTGGTGTCTTTGGGGGTGATCGAAGGAACGCTCCCAGTCGGGTTCGAATTCTTGACCTCCCGATCGCTAGGCGGACACTATATCCACTACGCCACGGTGACCTTGTGTTGTTGCTTCCTTGTAGCAAGATCTGGTGATAACACAATAGGTCTATTACTGGATTGTGTTGTTACTTCCCTATAGAGATATCACATTTGGTCGTATTGGATTGTGATCTGTTAAGAAGAACTCGCCCAAAAGTATATACATGAATTGTGTTGTCTCTTCCTTATAGCAAGATCAAGTGATATCACATTAGGTCGTTTTGGAATATTATCTGTTAAGAATAACTTGCCCAAAAGCAAATTAATTGGTTTAGCTATATGTATCATAAGATATACCAAGATGGTAGGTATAATTGTATAGTGGGCCCCTACAAAGATTGTTCAAATCATGCCCAGGGGGGTGGAGGGTCCAAATTGGCCAAGCTCAAGTGCCAAATAATGTATGTATACTTATATATTGAAATTAAAAAAAATATTTTTTAAACAATAATGCAAAGAGCTGTAATATGTGCACTTACCATAATTTAGTACTCCTGTACTTTTTTTTTCAAAATCATGCCCCTGTAGTTAACATTTGCCGTGTATGTTTGTGGGGGTCAAATATTTTTAATTGAATTTATATTTAGTATTTGACATCAGATTGCCGTCCTCTACACAGATTTTTCAAATCAAGTCCATGGGTTTGCAACTAGCCAAATCCAAAACACACGTGAGCAACACGGAGCCATCTTGACCCTATTATAACATTATTGGTATATTATTGCATTTGAGAATCGCCGGAATAAAATGCAAAATTTGTAATTACAAGCCAAAAAAAACCCAACAACATAGATATAATACTTATACAATATGTTAAATAACAAAAGCTTAAAGCACTGCGCATACATTCAACAAAAAATACATATTTACATTTAGACAATTCTCATTTACATCCATAGCAAAGAAATAATTCATATTTGTTTTGCACACTTCCGTTTCACGTACATGTAATTTACAACATAAAAATAATGCAACTTAGTTCCTTGATCCCTAAGAGGTTCTTAAAATCGCATGCACCATACTGTGAATTGTCATGCATACAATTGTCATTTATACAGATATGTATAGCACAATCGACTAGTAGGCCAGTAGGTACAGGTCAATTCAGAATCGAGTTCACACATCGTACGTCGCTGTTCTTCAAACAAAGCTTAAGTAATTTGTTGTCCTTTTTCAGGAGACAAAAATAAATATTTTCATTAAAAAAAGATTATAAATGTGTCACTTTTGTGTGTATGTCGTGAACTACTTGCCTATTTACATAAAATCCAATGGATACTTTTGTAATCTGTTCCGTGCAAAATGCACAAAGTGTTCACGACATTCCTGTCACAATTGGTGGGTTACTTAACAAGGGAAGCGGACAACTACAAAATGCTGTTAATGTGTAGTCGCCGGGAATGGTCTAAGGATTGATGAAACTCGTATGGCATTGAAGGAAAAACAAAACATGAGTTTTGATTGAAACAAATCATTTCATCTTAAATACCATAAAATGCATGTACATGATTATTGTTAATATATAATAAATACATAAATTGCATAATGGGCGGACCACCGCCAAGAAGGGAAAGCGTATTGTGAAAAGGTTGTGCATGGTAAAAAGGTTGTGCATGGTAAAAAGGTTGTGCATTATTAATGGGTAAAAGTAGTTCGCTGTACACTTTTCTGAGTTCACATGACAAATAGTTGGTGTCATTATTTGTTTGTTTTCTATTGCCACATCTCACACACATGTTAATACGATGACGACAGTACGATAACGCGATAGTACGATGGCGACAATGCGACAACCCGATAGTACGATGGCGACAATGCGATAGTACGATGGCGACAATGCGATAGTCATATCGTAATGTCACCATGGTATTGTCGCACTGTCGTCATCGTATTGTCGCACTGTTGTCATCGTATTATTGCACTATCGTTTTCTCGCAGTGACGTCATCGTACTATCGCACTGTCACCATCGTATTGTCGTACTGTCGCAATCGTTTCATCGCATTGTCGCCATCGTACTATCGCGTTATCTTACTGTCGTCATCGTATTATCGCATTGTCGCCAACGTACTATCGCACTGTCGCCATCGTATTGTCGCACTGTCGTCATCGTTTTATCGCACTATCGCATTGTCGCCCTCTGGATGTTAATGTGTAACCACGATGGCTCTAACGGTATTCCGTAATATACTGCTTAATGCAGAGCACGTTGTATGTTAGGCATTTTGCCATATTGCTCCACACATGTCATGTCATCTCGAACACAGGTCTAATTAATGAGTTGGCGAGGGATAGTTACAGGCAAAAGTATTTTTTTGCAAAATCTAGTTTTTTGTAGACGTATGGTAATCCCTGCCACAAAGTGTTGATAGAAAATAGTTTGGCCATGCTTAATGGGATGAGCCTTCGTGTATTTCACATTTTATGAAGCGAGTACAGTATGAAAGGTTTATTGATAAAACCCCAGACAGCCGCCTTATTTCCGATATATATTCCAGAATGTGTAAGGATAACTATCGTCTAGTATTTATTGTAATATTTCTTGCTTTGACAGTCTTTCTGAACCTTGCAACCTCTTTGGGATAAAACGAAAGCCTTACTCACGTGAAAAGCGAGGTCGTTTTGATCAAATGGTAACAATTGATGCAAACAAATAAACAAAACAAACCAACAAAATATCTGAGTAAAATCTATATTCAGTCCTTGTTTGATGAAAGTTCGTAAGTAATGCTTATTGCTCTGTGAAGTGGGTGCGATGTTTCTTGCGACCGATTTCGCGTTATTTGTGTATACTTATTTTCTCGATTGATACCGAGAGCTTTATACGATTGATTGTAGAACTAAACACGGTAGAGAGGGAAACCTAAATAAATTAATATTTTCTGAAATCCAGTAGTTATTAAGTAATGATTCGATAACCTCCGCTTCCGCGCAAAACATAAAAAGTAATGATATTAACGTAGCTTTTGATTCAGTAACTTCAATAACCTCTGAACAAGCAATGTCTTATATGTCAAATGACGTTGATTATTACTAGCATCACCAAAAATAAAGTGAGCGCAGTGCGAAGTACAATATTGTATTCTTGAATGACTATCTTATGTTATGTAATGATATGTTGTTATACCTATGTACGTGACAGAAAATTATGTGTATATTTAAGAATTGAATAGCATTTTTTTCTGCTTTTCATCGGTGTATGAACTGTTGGGAAAATTATGCCTAATTTGCATAAATTATGTGTATTTTTTCCGACAGTTCATACACCGATGAACTGCAGAAAAATGCTATTCAATTCTTATAATTACAACACACAATGATCTTAAAGCTGAAATTCTATCGTGGTAAGGGTCATAAAAGTCCTTTTTAATCTAGCGTCTGAATCTATTTTCAGTTTCGGTTTCAGCTCCGTCAAACGGGTATATAGTTGAAGTTCGCGCCAAAAAAATATGACGTCATTTCGCTATTGACCAATAAAAAACAACGCCATTAAGTTTTGCGCAAAACATTACCTCATTTTGCTAACTTGTTTATGACCAGAAAGTAGCGCCATGAATATTCATGTTGAAATTTGCATACGAAGTGGGTTCATCGGAAAATGAAAAACCGTTCACGTGAACAAATTATCCAATCAGAATGCAGCATTTATATGAATGTGACAGAAGATGTAATTATTCAAGTATGAAGACGATGTACTTTTGTATAAGTCTGAATGAACTTGAATTATGCCTGTCTGTCTGTTAAGATTGCCTTCATAAACATACATCACTTGTTTCCGAATGCTGTTCTCACTGATGAGTATATGAATCTTCATTTATATTTGTGAACAAGCATTACATCTTATTTAAATAATGTAATTCTGCTTAAAACAACACTTTATAATGTAATTGTTCGAAATGATTTCTGATGTCAATCTACTATACCTCTGATTAACGTAAGGGAGTTGTCTCCCGACATGTTATTAACGTGGGAAGCGGACAATTACAACGAGCGAGGCCTGGTATAGGGGAAATAACCCTGGGTTAGGGTTTGGGTAAGGGTTAGGGTTAGGGGTCGGGTTAGGGTTAGGGTTGGATTTAGGCTAACCCAAACACTAACCCGACCCCTAACACTTACCAAACCGCTCTAACCCCCCCCCCCCTTGCGCAATACCATACCAGGCCTCGCTCGTTGTAGTTATCCCTTTCCCGATTAGATTAACGTTATTAAAACACCAGCGTATAGTGCAAGACATTCACGAAAACCCACATTCTAAAACAACGTCGGCGTAAACAGCATGGTGCCTTTGTATTCTAGAACTAAGTTCTTAAATAGCCAAAAGGGGCCATGAGCGTCGACGAAATGAAGCTTTGGATTTGATCAGATAAACATAACTTCTAGACAATATAAAGAAGACAACGCAAAATTGGACGACATAATGCTATGTTGGGCAAAATAACAACGACAGAAAAGAACTATACACACAATCAAGTTATAAGACAATACGGTTGGGAGGAAAACCATTGTAATATGGCGACACAAATGCATTTCAGTTCAATAAAGACAATTGAAATAAGTAAGTGCCGCTCCTGTTTAAATCGTCACATGCGCACATTTTGGTTTCACTGACAACACACCCTAATGTATGATTATATATATAAGGAAAGTGAAGATAAGAACAAGTCTCGTTGGTACCATATTGGTGCTTTCACATGAGAGTCGTGTCGCCATTTCATTCACTGTGCGAAAATGAAAGGAGTATTGACATGCAGTTTTATTCTGATATGTGTCGTGTTCTGAGAAAACTGGGCAATGCTTGTGCGTAAATTGTCATCCCAGATTAGCCTGTGCACTGCGAACAGGTTAATCCGGGACGACAATTTCCGCTTTTATGGAATTTTTCGTTTAAATGATGTCTCTTCTTAGCGAAAATCCAGTTAAGGCGGAAAGTGTCGTCCCGGATAAGCCTGTGCGGACTGCACAGGCTTATCTGGGATGACACTTTACGCACATGCATTTTGTCCAGTTTTCTCAGAACGGGACACATATGTATTGCTGCGCATTGTAGTCACGGTAAGATTATGTGCACACGATCTGAATAGTTCAAATATATAAAATATAATAATGAATTTTATCTAAAGATGTTATATACGTTACCATTTTTCAATGTTTGTAGATTGTATCACACAAAAAAATCATGATCGTTCCAGCAACGTAGAAAATCTCGAGGAAATGTCCACATTTAAATAAAAAAAACAAAACAATTGTTTTGGATGGGCATATATGAAATTAAAAGTCTTCTTGTCTTAACAATTAGTAATTAAATTCAGTTTAACAGATTAATATGCATTACTGCTTATGTTTTATTCTCCTTGTTTAGTCCAAGGAAAAACGACGTGTTGCCCAAATGATTATGTATCATTCAATGGATCGTGCTACCACTTCGGACGCAATTCTGGTAACATCGTTAAATCTAAAGTATGAACCTTCATTTATTTCTATATTTTATACATACATGTACGAGAAGTTCTACATTACAAACTTTATCATTTTATATTTAGTTCACATATATTGGGCCTTTGCTGCTTCGTCCGTATCTCATTGAATCTAACCTGAAAATCAATCACTATTGGAGATTTCTATTTGTTAGTAACAGTCGGGCGCCCGTTGTTCGTAACCATTCGTCCACATAATAATTTAAACCGTGCTCAAAAACCAAACTTGAATGTTCTTGTTATGGTACTTTTCAAAGGAATATCTGGAAAAACCTTGTTATTAATTCCATAAAAAGCTTCCTTGGATAATCAACTAAAGAAATTTCATGCGTAATTCATGCGTTTTGTTCTCAAATATTCCCTATCTGGGCCACATACAACAATACAATCCGTATTTTTTTTTGTTGGAAAACATGGCTTCCAATGATGAACTGCGTGTTCAATTGAGTAATAAAAAAGTGACTGTTTTCCGTTCATAAACCAAAGATTTAAATGCAAAACAGTTCGCATAATTGTTCGTTGGGCTCCGTGACATTGTTGTTCGTTGGGCCATTTGGGAAAGGGATTTAGCTCTGACATGATCTTGTGGGCATTATTGTCAGAAACAAATAGGTGCATTCGGACATTGACCTACAATCATATTTCTTGGTCGAACCTCCAGCAAGTTATCGTGAATACTCTTGTTCAAAACATGTAGTCAGTGTTGGATATTATTGGCCTAATATGGAAGTAGGTTTATTAATGTTATTGCCAGGAACCACTAGAGTATTTGCTCATACGTGATACGTTACCATTCACTGAAGTCTTTGAAATCGGTTTGCCTACACCGTGGATGGAATGGTTTGCACACATTTAGGGCTGTATAAAAGCAGCTTTGTAAATCTAAACTAAAACATTTCGAATTATATAACATACATTCATTTGCGTAGTCATCTACAACACTATTAAAAAACCTCGCCTCGTAATACAAGATACCAGGTTTGTTCATGAACACGTATGGCCAGCATAGACAAATTTTCTTTGTAATTTACAACACATAAAACTCACTGGCAGACAAAATAATTAATCACTTTATAGTTTAATGAACAACAATTATTTCAAGGTAATTGACATGTGTCATGTTGTCTCTCGTGGCTTTATGTTTCAAGAAGCTCATATTTGATCGAGACAAATTTAGATCCAGTTTGAATGAAGGTGTATGTTGTTACAGCACTATTGCCAACACTATGGCGGTCATCTTGTTCATATTGATAGTGCAGTGGAGAATGACTACATAAAAGGGCATCTTGAGTTTATAAGGGGTACGTATATACACATACACAAATCAACAACGATAAACTACAAAACAAATTTTGATCAATATATCGAGCAACAGGTATAATATACTCAACAAGAGATCCGAATGTTAAAGAGAATATTTGTTAACGCGTGGATTGTAAGACCCAACTTTGCAGAAATTGTTTCTAATAAATCTTCTGACAAAACAAAACAACAAACCACCACTGATCAAAGAAAAAACGCGTTGGTAACCTTTAATTCCATAGTTTTAAAAGCGATAGCTTATGATTTCTTTAGAGTAAATGGGCACGTAAGGTGCCTGACCAATTGTAGTGTATGATCAATTCGCAAAACAAGTGTTCGAGCAAAGCAATAAGTAAATGTATGTGACACATAAGATATTCTTGTCAGTGATGCCCTTGTAATTTTATGCCGTGTTATGTACATACTTTTTATTTGTTAAGTAAACAATGAAACATCCTCATGACTAATAAATGTTACGAGGCAATTATTGTAGAAGTAAAATTGGCATGCAGTTATTAAAGTCAATATTCACATCGCCCTTTTAAAGGGACATAATGATCATACACGTTTATTTGTATTGAGCTAGAACGAACTTTGATAAGACGTGTGCTCGTTTTTACGTACACGCATGCACGTATCACACACAAAGGATTGCACAAATGATACACAATTGTGTCTTCACATGTGTAGGTAGCATATGGTGGATTGGCCTGACTGACGAGCTGGTGGAAGGCCATTTCATGTGGAGAGACGATGACTCGTTTGTCACATATTCGAGTAAGCATTTTGTTCATTTGCACATTTTACACAGACAGAAGTCTCTTAAACTTGGTTTCATTAATTAAATCTCATATATAAACATAATTTTTCAAAAGTCAAATCAAATTGCTTTAAAAGATCGGCATGTATTTGTTTATTTTTTATTTAAGGTACCGTTTGAACTTTGACCTAGTTAGGAAATGACAATACAACAAAAACGCGCGTTTGTTTATGACATGTTATTTTTTTATTTTTTATTTTTATGCAAACGATGTTTAATGTTCTATTCAAACCTTTAGATTGGATCAGTGGTCATCCTACAGTCGGGCGGTCAGAAAACTGTGTAGTCTTCTTTAATCCAGGCAAAGGGTTCTGGTGGCGTGACACAGACTGCGGAAATAGAGCTTACCATCTTATCTGTGAATTGAGGTATTTACATTTATAATCAACCTCCAGGTAGAAATTGGACTTGTTCCGAGCATAGCTCATATCAAATATTGTTAATATAGCAGAAATTCGGAAGAAACATTCTTTTTCATATCCACTACTCTATGACAGACACACACTGATTCAAGATCGCACCGAATATGCAGGCATGCATTCACGTACACGTTACAAATAAATTACACTCACTCAAGACACTACGAGGTGTGTATTGAAAGTGAATGAGATTGTATAAGAACGAATCATTCGTTTGCGTAAATTTGCTATATTGAATAAAAATGCTGCTTATAGTTCCGTTTTGTTTATTTTCAGCCGAACAGACCCTTGGCGATTGTCCGTAAATAAAAGAAACCCGATTTCGATGCTTTCGCCGAATAATGTTACAGAGAAAATGGTGTATTGTGGCCTACTGGTTACAGTATCAATTTGTATGATGCCATACCGCATTCGTAAACATATACGATCGCCATCAGTTATAAGAATACTGTTTGAATGGCGTATTGTTTTCTTTCAGCCCAACGGGAAGCCCGGTGATAGTCGGCAAATGAAGGAAACCAGTGCTGTCTATGCTTTTGTGGTTTCCTGGTAGTGTCACGCGCGTGATGATTCATATGTGTTCCTTATCCTTTTTACAAAGATTAATAAAATGTATTTAATACTTTGATTTATTAATATACATGTAGTAAGAATTATTGACTTCAAATGAAAGATGCGGAACTAATTAGTTCTCGAAACAGTCTCGCGTTGAGCATTTTGATGCGTAGAATAGTATCTTAGTATCCGTTGACGGAAGTGCAAAGTGAAGGATGATGGTTGTAAAGCAAATAAATACGCTTTAATGTCATATTTGACTTAGTATTAAAACATCAAATTACAAGTTGTAATGTAGTTAATGACGACCATTGGAAATATTTATTTTGTATGATCCGATGACAGAGGATATACACGTGAATTAACTTCATTAAAATTATCAAGCCAAACAGGGCAATATTGAGGAACGCTTCACATAGTTTTAATGGTTTCTTGCATTTGAGCCATGTATTCTTGAGATCTCACGCAAACGGACGTTATATATGGTATTTAATTGTATGCTTGCCTGTTGTTTAAAATTTGTAATTCACTGTTTCAAACATTGAAATGTATGCAACATTCTTAAACATACAATAGAAAATAAGGTATTGAGAAACGCTTGCTACGGCAAACATAGCATTTGTTAATATTTAACAATAGATTTAAAAAAAAGGTTCAGCTGTGAATTACGAGTTGTTTATCACTGCTGCAATATGTAACCGGTACGAAAAATGGAATGGAATTACTCGTCTACAGCTCAGATTCTCAAATATAATAAGTCAAAAACATATATGTAACAACGAGGAATTATTGAATATCTTCGTTACAATCTAAACTTTTAATTACAATAATACTTATTAGACAGCTATTCACCATACATTTTACAAAAAATATCCTTATCATGTCAACGATTGGAAACAGTTATATTTAATGTTTACTTTGTTCAGGGACCTGCTTTGTTTCAGTTATCAACCGTAGTGCATTTAAACACAGGATACCGTATTGCGTTTAAACTCATTCAAATACAGGATATTGCATTGTGTTTAAACTTTTTTAAATGCCGAATACTGTAGTGCGTTCAAACGCATTTAGACACAGGATACTGTTGTGCATCTAATCGCATTTATACAAAAAATACTATAGGGCTTTTAAACGTATGACACTGAATACGTTTTTACACAGGATACTGCAATGCGTTAATCGCTACAATTCGCCAGCTTCTATTGACATATTGCATAATTATATAACTATGATGTGCACATGCAATGCCGAAGCCTTGCCGTGGTTAACGATAGTTCACATTTTAAGTTTAACGTCATAACTTTTGTGTCTTTTAGAACAAAATTGTTATATAGATAAACAACTTACACAATACGACTCCCTTTGGAATGATAACTCTGTCGTATACATATCGTTTATAGCTTGATAGTCGTCTCTCTTAGCAAGCATGACAACTTTGTTAAACAATATTCAAATAGCATTATCCATGTGATTGTATTCACACGAATTCATAATAATCATTTCTAGTTGAGCTACAATACACACGTATGTAAAATTCACTCGTAAATGTGCAGTTTGAATATGTCATTGAACATAAAGCACAGAGACTAAAAGCTACGAAAGAAAGCGGTAGACATATCTTGAAAGTATACGGTCGTAATTATGAACACAATATACAATGTGTAATAACTTTTTGTTCAAATCAAACTAGAATTGTGATGTGGCAATTCGTGAAATTTATATACCATGAGTTCACTATTGTTGGTAACTATGACGGACGAACCAAATGAAACTTAAGTTAAACGGGAAATCATAAAATCTTTAAAACAATGTCCTTTACTGCAGGAACGTAACAAATTGTCTTACATTTAAAAACAGTGAACATCACATGACGAACACAAACACTGATAAATAAATCTGATATATCTTTAAACATTATATCATTATAATTGACATCAAACTGCAATAAAATATAATGATTTTCAGTTAAATTACATTTAAACTACTCAATGGTCGATTGCTAATCAGCGCACCAGAATGTAAATTTCCAAGACACGATGAAATTAAACAGAAAATGAAGACTACATCTCGTTTTAAATGTTTTAAATTTATAAGCTTTAGATAAATATCATCATATTGTTTGATATTAAGATCATAGTTATGCACTACAGCAAGTAGCCGTAATGAAGGTTGTAAAAACCAAAATAGCATAACGTTGCTGCATTTGTTACTATAACACTAAACAACAGATTATTTGAAAATTTTAAAATAATTAAAAAAACGTGTCTCAAACTGAATGCACATATTTATCTTAAATTCTGTCTTTGCTATTTACGATACTGAAACATTTAACTCGATTTGATTGTGACGTAGTCTACTGAACGCACCAAATGACGTTAAAAGTGTTCAACTGCAAAACATTTTGCTGCTTGTCCACATAATTAAAAAGATACATATAAAATAATTTCGGTATCAAAAATCAAATAGCATGCATTATTAAGTATTAACACAATTAACAAAAATAAGCAAATACTTAACAGTTTTTCTATTTCTTTCAAAATTCGTATTCTAACTTTGCGTTTGGGCATATTCGTTTTCAGTGTTGGACCATCGTATTTAGTGTCTTACTATAAGGATAATGAACGCCCAGACACTGTTTAAAAAAAAAACTCTTGGGAACATCCGCCGTTCTTCTTTTTAAGGTACGGGACACATTTCATATAACATACAGGACAAAACATACGAGGCACCATTACACATTAAACATGCTTGAGTCATCCACTTGGATCGGCCTTATTACTGATTAAATCTGAGAAAAGTCGTGCAAAACCTCACACTTGGCCCATAAATTATCCCAAGACGCTCACTTGTGAATACAAATTAACATTGGAGCATCACCACTTAAATTAAAAAGCCATTACAGAGAATATGCCTTCAATTGCAGTTTAATTAATCAATAGTTTGATATTCAGTTCTATAAATACAACTTTCAGATGAATGCTGTAATTAAGTTAATACAAGTATCAACTGAATCCATTCTTGTTCACAATATTATACAACCGTATACAGAAACAGATTCCGGATCATCGCAAGAACATTGCTTGTTTAAATTATTTTTAAGAACTCAGCAAAACTTTTCACATCTGTCTTGATTTTTCAAAACATGTATTTTTCAATAAAAGTTAGTTCATGGAAGTTTAATTCTTATCTGTTATGATTTCCGACGCAGCATTGTGCATATTTATTTCACATTTTGATTTAAGATATGAAACCATGATTGATCAGGAGTCACCTTGTCTAAAGTGACGTTAATGTCATTTATAATCATGTTTGTGCTTGTAAGCGGAGGATGACTTTGCCTTTTTACAATTCTTAACAGGATTCCAGAAACAGCAGTATCATGAAGTTTATCATGCATTAAGCAAAACGTAATAATAAAACTTGTCAGCACATCTTTATTATTTAAGCAAACCACCTTTTGTTTTGAATTGAACGTGTTGAAGTCTATCATCGCAATTAAGGTCGCTATGTGAAGATAACGCAACTACATACAGTTAAAACCGTATTATTATCAATAGTTATTTGCAACATGCAGCACACAACGTGCATGTTTACCGTGTTTTATTCTAGCATCGTAGGTGAGTAAATGAAAACACATTCGTGCGCACATGGTCGCTAAATACGACATCACTACTACGTCATACAATTATAACTTAATAACCACAGTAGACATACCTTCAGCCCCCAGTGGTTATACCGACTAAAGATGAAATTGTTTACGTCAAATATTTTGTATTAACGTCAACGCATTTTGTTTTCATTTGCACGCAACTATTGTACTTAACGCAACGTTGACATATAATGTCAAATTAATCATTTAACACACGTTTAACATGACATGTATACTTTTTCTAATATTATTCCGTTCAATATGTTAAATCAAACTGTGAAATAAATATGCACAATGCTGCGTCGGAAATCATAACAGATAAGAATTAAACTTCCATGAACTAACTTTTATTGAAAAATCCTCCATACGTGAGATATTGTAGATAGTGAAGGAAAAGACGAGCAGCCACCCCAGCGTTGTTCATCCAAATTGTTTCAGTGAACCTTCTCTGTGAAACTTCTTCATCAGTAATACCGCGATTCATTTCAAAACACAAAATGAATGGGGCGCAGTACGCTTCTTGTCTAAAAAATCTGACACAAAATGCGAATGGCGGTTCACTGAATACGTTGTCGCAGTTATCTGCTATCATGTTAGCAAACACCTTAAGATCACTGTCTCCTTTAATATTTGTACATCCACACACAGCCTTGACATTGCGATGATATGTCTTCGCAATGTCTTCCAGCACTCTAACTGTCGCGTGAAGATGTCAAAACAGTATAAAGTAAAAGCCAACTTTAAACGACTCGAAGCTACATCCGTGTTTAAAGAATATTGGAAACGCCTTAAAATGTCGCTGAAAGCAGGATTTCGTAGTCGCAAACACTTAGATGATTGTATTGAATTATGTAATGCGTACAGGTGATTAATAAATTCTTATGCAACGGTTTTCCATTTGACATTCTTTGAGTATTCGAAAAGGGTGAGTAATTTATGTGTTATATCTTGCTGAAAGGTTGTCGTCGAAGTGTTTATCTCATATGGTATATATCTTAAGTGACCAAGAAATTCTTAAACTTAAATATCAGAACAAAGGATATTCTTTAAATTGGAGTATTCACGATTTGCTTTTGTTTTGCATAAAACTTGGCATTAACCAACTCTACCTACATCATACGTCATGTAGAACATTTTTAATGACATAATCACCTGTCACCAGCTTGCATATGTGTTGTATATCGCAAATAGAAACTGAGAACAAACAGCGTATCAGGTTACAACGGATCATTCTGAAGCAAAATAACTGAATGATTCGTGTTTAACACAGTTTCGAAAAGAAAGCAAAAGCTAGTTGGTTTAAACGATATGCATCAATGCTCTAGACGTGTGTGTTTACATGGCGAAATGATATTGCTCTAGATAGAACTCGGACATGTACATACACATATCACATGACAGAATAAGAGTGCAAGAAATTCATAAATAAGGGATAGCCTTTGAGCGTTTGCCGGTTTTCGATGGATGTAAAACATCTCTACCATTAAAGGAAATATAGTCCTAAATGTAAATATTAGAACACTGTTAAAGACACTGCATTCTAAATGTACATGCTGTGCAACTATTAAAGTCACTAGAGTTCTTACTATTGATGTTAGAAAACCATAACCTGCGCTACAACCCTTACTGTAAATGTTAGCAAACTGTTTATCCACTACAATTCTAAATGTTAATGTTGAAAAAGGCACTACAACTCTAAATGTAAATGTTATCAAAAATATTAAAGACACTTCAATCTTAACAGTGCATGTTAGAAAACTATTAAAACCACTACAGTCCTACATGGTAATTAAAAACACAAGGGCCTACTTGCTCAATATTTAATTACTTGAGAAAAGAAATAACCTTAATCGATTGACTTCCCCCACATTCTACAAACAGAAACCTAAACATGGTTGGGAGAACTATTGTAACTGGTTGTGAAAACTATTGTCACTGGTTGGGGAAACTATTGTCACTAGCAGGTTTTATTGAATAAAGGGACAGCCCTTTAGTGTTTAGTAGCTTCTAATTGGTGTAAATCTCAATTATGAAAGGCCATTGTTTACTCAAAATAAATCTTACAGCACAAGGCTACACTCGCTCTATATCGTAATACTTTATAAAAGAAGTTACTTGGATCAATTGAACTACCCATGTTCTATCAAGAAAGAAATACACGTTGTGGTGCCTGGTGAGGGGTTGACAATTGTCATGACATGGTCTTATTTTGTTATTTAATTAAACCATTTATTGGTGTTTGCTCTATTTCATTTAAAGCCTTTGTTCTGAGTTTAAAACAGTTTTAGTTTATTTGTGGAGTATCTTGAGAACGCTTACACCCGCAGGGTGGATAAAACCTCTCGTACCGCTCGGTCGATTGGACTGAATGAGCATCGTTCTGGATAATTTGGGCGTAATGCATGTTCGTAAAATGTCGTCCCGGATTAGCCTGTTCCATCCGCAAGACATCAGGGACAACACATTTCTTTTATGAAATGTTCATTGAAAGGAATGCTCTTCTTAATGATGTTAAGACGGAAAGTGCTGTCCCTTATTAGCATGCGCAGATTGCACAGGCTAATTTGGGACGACGGTTTGCGTACATGCATTAACTACAGTTTTTCCAGAACGCAATTTAAAAATGTCGACGATTGTTTATCTACTGATACTGTTTCTGGAGATTTATCATTCCAATATTGAAGATGGTGTTTCAAATTATATTGTATCTTAAAATATGAAAACGTTTTAGACATATAAGTCAGTAAAATTATATAATATTCTCACAACCAAGCGATGTGAACGTGTATTTTTAACCAATAAAAATTAATATATCTACAACAACAACAACAACAAAATTTATTATCTCTAATGCATACACTTGTTTTTTAGCCATATACATAATAAAAAATAACCCAAGTGTAATACATGGATTATAAGAATTACACAAAAAAGAAGTGATAAAAAATAAACAAAAAAAACACTAGTTACATACGTTGTATCACTTAAACATTGATAATTACTGTTAAAATATCGACTTTTGATATAAAGGTAAAAGTAAACAAAATAATTCACTTAAACATGAGTTGTATCACTTTAACATGTATATTGAATATAATCCAACGAATTTCTTTTTATATTTTGTGTTCGCATTAACGTATAAAGTTAATTTAACGTTGGTCATCTTTGACAGGTCACATTAACGTTTTGTATTCTAAATGGTTACCCGGCTTCAATGAAATAAAGAAACAATTGTTACACTGGAAATTCCATCAAAGTCGATTACTCGACCGATAAGGTACCCCAATTAATAATAACTAATGATAGCTTGTATAAAGGGACTGGTTCACTGTTTGGCAAAATGACAATTAACAAAATGTAATTTATTAAAATAGAAACAAGCAAAATAACACTCATCAGTAAAACATTTGTTATAGTGTAGTGTATGTTAGTTTATCGATAATCATCGATCGATATTGGTAAATTATAAAGCGTTTGAAATGATTTAAATATATAATTTTGATGAGTAACATTAAGTTTTTATGCCGAAAGTCTATGTGGTTCAGTGGTAGAACGTTAGCATTTTGTTCCTAAAGGTCCTTTGTTCGGGTTCGTTTTGCACATTTAAAAGTAAATAAAATTAATGCAGGTGCCAGTTTGCAGCATTGTTTGTATCGTACCATCTCAACATTATCTCGTAGACAATTGACGCCCCTTCATATTCTCCTTACATTTCATAGCAGTGACCAAGCATATTAAGCGATGTCTCAAGGAAGGTAAAAGATGTTGATCGTATTTCTTGGATCCAATATATAAGACTCGAGTATTCGAAATGCATGTAGCTGTTTGTCGCGTTCACCGAGTCCTCCATACGTGAGGTACTGCAGATAGTGGAGGAAAGGACGAGCACTCACCTCAGCGCTGTCCATCCAGTGTTTGTTATTGTGAGTTCTCTGTGCAACTTCATCTTCAGTCATATGTCGATACATTTCAAACCACAGTATATATGGAACGCCGTACGCTTCATGTCGAACAAAATTGACACAGAATGTGAATGGCTGTTCACTGAATCCGCTGTCACAGTTTTCTGATATCATGTCAGCAAACACCTGGAGATCACGATCCCCTCTGATCCTAGTATATCCACACACAGCCTTGACCTTGCTATGATACATCTTATTCACGTCCTCCAACACTCTAACTGCCGCGTGAAGATGTCCAAAACAGTATAACGTTGAAGCCAATTTTAAGCGACTAGAAGCTACGTCCGTGTTTAAAGAATATCGGAAACGCCTTATAGGTTCACTGAAAGCGGGGTTACCTAGTCGCAAACACTTAGATGCTTGCATTGAATTGTGTAATGCGTTCACGTGATTAATAAGTTTCAAAGCAACAATTTTAAATTGTGCATTCGTGTAGTATTCAAAAGCAGTACTTACTATATTTTTTATATTTTGCTGGAAGGCTGTATTTGAAGTGTCTATTTTACCAGTTATCTCTCTTAAGTGCATAATTATATATTACAAGTACTCGTACTTCAGCAATAAAATGATACTGTAACGTAAACATACAGGTCTCAATTCTCCTTCTCCAGCTTGTCCGAGTTGCCGTATAGCACACGCTTGCAACCGACATCCTTGTGTATCGATATCTATATAAAATAAATCGTTTAAGTTGTTCTTTATCAAGTAGTCCACGTACTGTAACAGGCTTCTCTGCTGCACCATAGACAGTTTCCCGTCGAACAAATTCACCCCGTCAATGAAGTAATGAGGGAATCTTCTTAATCGAAGCCACGCCCTTAATACTTGTAAGCATTGTTTAAGAAGAAACATAAGGTTATGTTCCTTCCACATCGAAGTTTGTGTTGTCTCAATGGTGTAGAACATTACAGTTTTACAATGAAAACTTGTGGTGAAATCTCCTACAATTTTATTAAATAAGGATTGATTTATTAATTTTAGAACGGCAGGTACATGGAAAGACGGAGCTACCCGTGCAGCCTCCAGTTATTTGGCAGGCGGCCAGTGTCTACCTCTGCATCTGTCTATCCATTGTTGTATTTTAGAAAGTGGTTTGCATACGTGAAATGCAAAAACAAAATCCCAGTTAGGTAAACAACTCACTCAAGGTCCATGTTTGATTATCTCACCTTGATCTGACACTGTCTTTTCTGTGTTCTGTTTCCATCGATCTGAGCTGAACAGTACTTGCCCAGAATCTTTTCTGACACACATGCCATCGTCAATACTGGTAACAGTTTCCGGTGTGTATCTGTTGATGGCCTGTAGCAGGTATTGTTGAGGTGGATTGATGACGTCACGCAGCATCAGAATGTTATACATCCCAGCCTTCCAGTCTCTGCAGGCTGTCAAGATGTTTACATTGAAATCACTTATTAGCAAATCAATATCAGAATTGAGACCGGGAGTGGTGGTGCCTTCTGACTGACTCCCAAAATGGAAGCATTCCAGATTGCATCCCGTGAGTTGTGCTGCTATCGTCATATCGCTCTCTCTCCGCATGTATGTTCGTCTACGCTCCATTACAGTGCATGTTCCGGCTCCAATTTTATCCAGTACGTCCGATATCCGGATAGACAATGCTGCGAAGTGCTCTGGAATCTGTATGTGAAACTATTAAAACAACTTGCTGTTGGTATTATTAAAGTATCATCAGTACAATAAAAATATGTCTACACTATTCAGATGTGATAATTGAAAACACATTACGCATTAATGTGTTACTTTAACTTAATTGTCTTTTTTAAATAAAACAATCAGGGTCGTAAAGCATTATGTTTGAATGCATACACGATTTAAAGGGCCTTTTTCGCAGATTTACTATTTGTTTATGTTCTCACGCAGATTCAAAAGAAAACAAGAACAATGTGCATGTGGCAAATAACACTAAACACATGTACGTGAAATACATGTTTGTTAATGACAAAGCATCAGTTGAAATAATTGAAATTATAATGTGTCACAAACAAAAAACGTTGGAACGATTGTGAGTGTTTCTGTTTTGTACTCTTAAAATGAGGATCACTTACATTAACCCAAATACTCAGCTGGTTGTAAGACTGTCAGGGTGTCTGGGAAGTGTAAGCGAAATACTCGGAATTCTGGCAATCACGGTTCGAAACATGATGAAGGTGGTCATTTTCTTTTGAAAATCCTTTTTATGTTAAATTTGTTTGATGCCTGTTCAGCGTGAGCTATTTAAATTTTTACGTTAAATGCCAATAAAAAGTAGACAATGTTGCGTCATTTACAAGTTATCATATATTTGTTCGATTAAATGTCGTATGGTATGTCAGTCCGTCTGTAGATAGGCTGGTATATAACTCATGAGTTTTACGATTAACACCTTTACAAAAGTGTAAACATTTGATTGATTATAAATACATGTGTACATGTCTTCGCGGTCATCAAGGGTAATATCGTTTTTAAAACAAATACTGATAAGAGCACCAAGATCTCTTCCTGAAAAAACTAAAGCGACTTAAGTTCTGATAAGTATATGGACAAGCGTTTGTAATAAATATCAAATACATAGAGAATAGTATGTGAGTGTTGGATACAGATCAAGTTTATCATGCAAGGCTAAGAACCATGTTAGCGCGAGGCTTTATCCCAAACTAACATAATATTCTATTTATCCTATTATTTCTTCCATTTTTACATTAATAATGTTTAAATATCGCATTTTTAGACGATTTAGTTCTTCCGCAGTTGACAAACGCAGATTGTCCATTTTTTGGAAAAACCCACAAATGATCTAAACATAGCACGCAACAGGTTTATTCAACAAGGTGGGATAGAGGCTAGTCTATTCCACGGGATGTTATACCGTCAATGCACGTCTGATAATGGGAATTAATATGTTCTTTGTGCACTTATACGTGTATTTGAAACGCGTTATTATTGAATGACTTTATTATTTGTTAAAAAATAATTATAATTATTTACCAGCAAATTTGTGACGAGTTGTTTATCCCTTTTTTTCAACCGACTCGATAGATCCAACTTTATACAACACTTGCAACATCCTTACGGATTTTTGAAATTGGAACACGTACCTTGAAGAAACATATCAGTATACTATAAAAGTAATGACGAATTGTAACATATTCTAACCATTCAAAACAAGTTCAATTATGGACATGACTTATTTGCCCAAACAGTCTGTTCGTTTCAATGGTGTCAATAAAACATTACAATTCAAAATGACTTCATATGGATTCATACATTGAAACTGGTTTTCAGGCGAAAATTAAACTTGTTTATCATCAATATAAATTTTGTACTGCAATTATGATTAGACATTATATACTGTGTACGATTCATGGCACTTTATAGTCAAACTAATTCGGCTTCGATAATATTTTGTTCTATAAACAAAAAAGTTTTTTTTTTTTATTTATTGTATTGAAGGAGAAATTACCGGCTTTTACCGTTTGCTACACACAAACCTTGTTATTTGTTCCTGTTTTCGGCATACGCGGCAGACAATCGACCGTCCTGTTGCTCGTATCATGTTCTTCTTTCATATTGTCAAACCTGAATATATCAGGAATGACATGAACATATTAATTAATTCAAACGTTTTAAAAATTACGAAGCACCGAAATCCATACAGTTAACGCATACTCAAAAATACTGACATTTGATCTCTTTTGTTCGATACTTGATATATTATAACTACGTTATTCACTTGTATAACTAATAAATACGAGCCGGTGGTAATACTTAATCCTTACCTTTGTTGATTACGTCATCGATACTGTTGTTGATTTTATTGTCATCAAAATATCTTACTTTCGTTTAATAAAGATAATGTGTCATAACAGTTCTTTAGAGTCCCAAAAACAGTACAACGATGGGACAATACAGAAGTCTATACAAATTAGTACAGGTGGATGTTATCTAAATTGCATTCATTCGAATTCGCAATGAACAAAACAGTTTAGGTTAATTAAGAATTGAATAGCAATTTTCTGCATTTCATCGGCGTATGAACTGTCGGGAAAATTACGCCTAATTTGCATAAACGCCGACGGTCTCGAACCACAATATATAATATGCAATTAATACTATAAGTGCTAAGTTTTCTTTAAGAGTATTGATTCTACGCAAAAAGAGAAAGTTAACATGACTAGTTATGAACATAATTTACATAAATTATGAGATAACAATTTGTTGTAAACTAAATACTATATGAAGGAGAACTTAGAAGAAAAGAACAATGATACAATTTATTCTTAATAAAATGCAACTAAACTTCAAATATAAATCAATATTGACAGTAATTGTATGAAATACACAGTCCTTGTGTTTCTGACCTTGTGTTTCTGATATTTACGTGTATTCGAGTCTTTGTACTCTCATTAGATTTGACTAGTGTGTGCTAGCACCACGTTACCGTATTCGTTCGTTAGTACAGTCATTAAGCAGCCAGAACGAGTTTTACACAATCACACAATACACCTGATAATACAAAATAAATCTAATTTTATATAACTTATTTGATTTTGTATTTTAAAACTTACAAAAATTTACCACGTTTGTATCGTGGAGTTTAAAACAAAAAATATACTATTTTGACAGAGTACGCTGTGATCGACTTGACTAACATCTTTAACGTTTGCATTGCTATTGGTACCGCATACACAGATCAATTAAATTGTATAATGGCTATGTCTTGACATGAATGCACAAACACATTCTGATCATGGCATGACATGTAACAAATGGTCCATGTTTTGTTCCGATCTTGAGTGTAGGTTGCAGATGTCGTTTACCTTATTTTTACCGCTTTTTAACAATTGTGTTAAAGAATGCTGCATTTATTGGTATAAGTAAAACAATTGAAGTATTGTTACATTCACTAAATTTAAATAATTTGCTGAAATCGATTGATTTTCAATTTTCTCGCAGCATAAACTGTCGCAAAAATCTAGGTATACATTTCGTTTTGAGCGGCAGGAACACCTAGACGGACGGACTATTGATATTGACTCGGTATAAAGACAGTGAATCCGTGTTTTAACGTGCAAATCTCTTTTAGAATGACTTTTCTGAAAGGATAACAATTCACTGACGCGACTATGGTAACGGTTGGTTCAGGAGAGGCGAAACATTAATAACGCCGCGATTAGCTATTGTAGGCTAATAACTGGAACTACCATGTAAGGTTACGCAGAAGAGATACATGCGATTTAAGAAGTAGGCCAGACACGTGGGGTACCAGGTACCAGATACATTTGTATCACGATCCAAATGCCAGGACACGTCGAAACGAGAGGCAATCAACGACGGTTGGAACCTCGCGGGAGCGCAAGTTAACGATTTGTTTTATCTTGTCGATATCAGCATAGAGGTTAGATTTAGTAATGCTATCAGACAACTTGGTTTAAGGCTTATATCAACGTTTCGGTAAGATAAACCATTGTACTGAGTGTGTTAATTGAGGCAAGTGTCGTGCGATCTATTGTTGACGTGTTCTCTATGACACAATCTTAATTGCTGATTTCCTTAATAGTTCATTCATTATTCACTTCTAAATATGCATGTTTCATTCACACGATCGAGACGGATAGAAGGCTAAATGTATACAGGTAGTGCGTGTGTATAACATTAAAAACACTTTCTTACATGAATGCATAATTTATATTTGTTTTTACAAATAAATCACTGTACACTTAACAATGCATTTACTCGATTGCAAATGGTATAAACGTGTTATCTCGTTGCAACTGTATACGTTTTAAATTGGCATGGGTTATATTGTCGTCATGTTAACGCAGTACAGTATGGCCTTTGCAAATGATCGTTGGACGATACGGCTTGAACATTGGATTCAGGGTCGCATATTTCACACGTATAGGGAACTTGTCATGTACCTTACATTTGCAATTATACGTTCATATACCGCATGATATTCTTCCTTTAAATGAGGTTTTGATTTAATCTTTTAAAACAAAATGAGGCATTCATTTGCGCGTTGTGTTATAATATAAATTTGATGCTGTTCATACATTCAACTTTTTAAAGTGCTTTCGTAAACATCATCATATCCCATGGTTTTGAGTTGCATCGGTCATCTTGATGTTTTATTAAAAGAGAAGTGTTGGTCCTAATTAAGAGTTGTTGTGTTCGATTTGGAACTCTAAAACTTGAACCTAATTTTGGTGTAAAAATGTACCGCTGAATCTTGCTTTTATTTAATAATAGAACTTTGGCAATTTAAGGATTTTACTTACTTTCTTTCCTTTCCTCTTATTTGATTTCCAATACGTATCCACATTTACTTAATATTACAAAATGTACACAACCGGTACGTGCCATTTTAGTTTGGTCAATAAAACTAGTTCCACTTCCGATTTCCCAAATCAATACTTTTCATAAACATTGTGTATTACAATATTGAAAAGAACCATGACTCGCAATTATATATATTGCGTACCATGATCAGAAATTTAAGATTATTTAAAATGTTTCCCTTTCGTTGTTCCCTGTAGAAACCAAAGAAATGTGTATCCGTCCTCGAACAAATTATGCTGTTATCCCATGTTCACATCATATATATTGGGATACATTTCATGCTGTCATAACAGACACCGTTCCATTGGTCCTTTGGCAAAAAGCGCATGATCTGTTACCCTTGAGACACAATTGTTTCACATCACATCCAGAAGTGGATTTGCTACTAGGTTCTATTCGATGCATGCTTATCGTTCTACAAAGTAAAAAAGGTTCTTTAATGGGACGTGTTGACAATGTTCGCACCTTTGAAAAAATGTCATGACATGTTTTTACTTACAATTGCATACACGTTGGAAATGTTTTATGTATGATGATTACAAGAAGTTGAGTACAAAATGTTACCTTTTCCGTGATTCGAACCATACATCTGTAAAAGCCAAATATAACTATAACTACCAACTGAAATTCAGACGTAAGAATATAACTGCGTTTTTGAATGCTGTGCTTATAATAGATGTTTTTCCGTAAATTTCAATGAAAAAATGTAACACATTCTTCATTATTTGACCGAATTTAATTCCCTCCTTATCCATTATCGAACCGATACATTGTACAGTTTTCAAAGGTTTTTAATCTATGATTATTTTGTTCTTATTATTAAAATATGATGTCACATGATTACAATTGTCCATGCTTGAGTTATCTATACAGTGTCATTAACAGCTGTGTTATGTTATTTATTCACTCCTTTCCCATACAGAGCCGGAACATAATATCACCCGTCCTTGCGCGTATGATGCTATCACATTTTTGCCATCAAATAGACGATTTGCAAGATGCACTTCATCACATACAACACGTCCTTGATGTGTACCCAGTACTTGTCGGCGATTATCTTTATTTGACATGTAAGTGCGTTGGCAAAACGCCTTTACACAATTGTTTTCATGTTCATGTTACATTTTAAATTGAAATTTAAACAAGAGACATGCATTGTACTTGTACTTACTTGAATTACCTAAATTCTGATAGTTATTAACGGTACAACCAGAATTCCATTTTTTGGCTTCTTTGAGACTTGAGCTGCAATAGTATAGTGCATAGTAACACACCGATGTTGTTTCATAACTTTGCTTTGTTAGTGTAAACCTATTCATTTTAGCTCGATTGCATTTAAAATACCTTCTTCTTATTTGAAACGCTCTCGAGTCTGGGCCTAGAACCAGTACTTGGTGTCTTTGAGGGAGATCTAAAGAACGATGCCGCAGCGGGGATCGAACCCGTGACCTCCCGGTCGCTAGTTAAAAACATCAAAATATTGAACACTAAAATTAATTGTGGTTAAACAATACATACATTTAAAACACAACAACACGAACACATTAAGCGATATACAGTATGCATAATATCCAAATGAGACAGCCGGATAACGTCTTCATGGTTTGATGTGTACTTGACACAACATATACGAATAATTCTAGATACAGTTATATTTAGAAACATGGTGGCACATATTTCAACAATAAACAGACAATGAAGCGAGAAAGCGTTATTTGTCGTGGGATAAAGCAAACACAATCAATTACTTTATTTCGTCTGCGGTCTATATAAACAGTTGGGTTAAAATGTGCGAAACGTAAACACTCAACAAAACACAAACTATTTAGTAATACGGATTATACATTATCATGACAAGTGGAATTTTAAACAAATGATTATTTGATTGTCTTTTTACGCTATGCAATCGTCCATTAATTATTGAAATACTTACGATTACTCTTGAGAAAGTTGAAGTAATAAACTGGGCGGAGAAAGCAAACATTAAGGGATGCATTTTGAATTATTGTTCTCGTCTGTGATGAGGTTTCGTGTGAACCTTAGGAGAGAAAACCCGGAATTAAATACATTTAAATTCTCCATTTAAATACAGAACAATTGCACAGAAAAGCAGTTACGAATTCAGTTGAATGACGTGTTCTCTAGCTATGACGGAGATTCTTTAAAAAAAAGGTGACATTTATGGTTGCAAGCTATCGTAATTCAATTGTGTTGTACAATACGATGTGTTACCCTGTTTACAACAAATCAATTACTATTATCCTGAAGAAAATTAACAAGTAAATAATCCGTTAATCATACTACTTTTACCTTTTTGTTTATGTTCATGATATATAGCCGGCAACACGGTATTCTCACGGTAATTAAGCAATAATCATTCGCATCTAATCACCATGTTTATATATCGGATAAATGATTGCATATACAATCAAATTTGACATAACTGCTTTTCAGCATTACTTTTTTACAACTAAAAACTATAAACTATAACTGTAGTCACAACAAAAAGAACACAACTGTCTGATATTCGTATCTATATTCACATCGGGTTTTTCAACGGTAAAAATGATAAATAGTACTATTATAAAATCAAACATGAATACGCAAACAACTGATATACCATCAAGAGCGACATTGAATTTAGTTGATATGATTTTAAATAATCAAATTCAAATATTGTATACGTCTGAAAAGAACAATATTTACAAAAAAGTAGTTTACCAATATAGTGTGAAACCAATACAGTATGTATGTTCAAACAATCCTGACCTATTTTATCCACCAATGATATATTTCATTTTAATAATAACGGTTGATTCGTTATGCGACATTGAAAGGATTGTAAAAAAGTCAGCTTTATATGTGTCCCAAAACTAGTCGGGTTTCCAAAATCTATCCCATTTCGAAGAAAGTCTTTTAGCTACTTGCCTTATTCGAAAGACTAAATGAGACTCGTTCTGGGAAAACTTGGCTTACATCATGTACGTAAAGTGTCATCCCGGATAAGCCTGTGATGCCCGCACAGTCTTATCAGGAACGACACGTTCCTCCTA